>PHFE01000029.1:1182452-1290936 GCA_002796755.1 Paracorniculantispora psalliotae | reverse complement strand
GGGGGGGGGGGGGGGACCTTAGCGCTGCAAGGTACCTCACTGTGGCCCTCGTTTGGTGTATTGTGCCCCAGTACTCTCTCGCGCTGATCCCCGCTGGTGTAGTACTTGATGGCTGCTGCCAAACTTTATTTGAAATATTATAGTAGCCTTACTATTTATTAGTACTCTAGTAGACAAGTCAGAAACTAACAGCACCTCCAGAGTCATAGTGTGTAGAGTGCCTCAATTAACAATGCGTCTTGATGCCGTCGAGCTCAGCCACAAGAGCAGCCACAACACATGCCTCACTGAGACAGTATCTCTATATTTAGCGACCTCACCTGCCAGCTGCCAGCTCCAGCTCCAGCTTCAGCTCCGGCCGTGACAAACACCACCTTTTGCCTGAATCAACATCCTTCGCAT
This sequence comes from Paracorniculantispora psalliotae, assembly GCA_002796755.1. Taxonomy (NCBI): domain Eukaryota; kingdom Fungi; phylum Ascomycota; class Sordariomycetes; order Hypocreales; family Cordycipitaceae; genus Paracorniculantispora; species Paracorniculantispora psalliotae. The sequence goes on along the minus strand of PHFE01000029.1, from coordinate 1,290,534 downwards.
GACAGACATCCGTAAATGACCCGATATATGAATTGATTTCGTTTATACAAAGGCTTCAGATCTCTGCTTTGGTGGACCTCCAAACCTCCTCGGATGCTCCCCGACACCCGCAAACGCAATTGCCCTGCGTCTGGAACGCTGCGCTTCTCAACAAGCAATCAACGCATCTGCTTGCTAGGGGCGATCAAGCGCCATGCGTCTCATCAACCTCCATTCCCTCGGTATCGAAGAATTCTTCAGCGACGATGTGCCCGAGTATTCCATCCTGTCGCACACTTGGGGTGCCCAAGAGACATCCCTGCAAGACTGGTCTCGCAGACACGAACCAGACATCTCTTCTACCCTCAATGCTGTCAAGCAATCGATTTGGCCGGCCTTTGCAGCAGATTTGCCAAAGGCGCTGGCGAAAGAGAATATCAAAATCGATAGACCGAGGCGAGATACCCAGCACGCCCCGGCGCGCGTAATCTTAGACATGGTGGCTGCGTTTTTATGGCTTAGTATGGCCTTGCGTAGTCTTTCTGCTTTTTTCTTAAATTGGCGGTCTTCCTCACTAGACATAATCGGCTCCTGGAAACACATTCTAGTAGATACATAATTAGGTAAGTATTTAGAGTATAAAAAGTTTTAATAATAAGTAAAAGTTCTTCAAGTAAAAGATACCTTAATTGTAAAAATATCTAGGAACTAATCAAGAATGTCTGGCGTCGCCAAGACCACTTACGGCAGTTTTCGCACTCGCAATCAAAAGACCTAGATCAAATAAACACCTTACACCAAACTATACCCAGTCAGAATTGTTAAAAACGCCGAGAGCTTGCGACTTGTAAGCCACCTAGTGCTCATGGGAATCTAGAGTAGGGAGGACGTTATTCTCCTTGTCCAGCTCTTGCGTCCCCTTCTCGAGCAGCTCCCGACTCTTACCCTTACCCGATGACGAACTCTTATTTATTTCATCTTGTCATTTTACATTTCATCTTCGTTAGCGTATGGCTCCTGGGTGAGCAATGACACCTGGTCTAGCCCTTCTACGGGCCTGCTGCGACGAATGCTCGGCCGCTGAACTTTCCAAGAAAGACGGCCAAGACCATTCCACAGGCGTGTACGTAGCGGTATCGGTGGTGCCGAAAACTCTTCTGAGAAGGTGTGAAGCCACCGGCTGTACGCGTACATGGAGAGGCAGCGCCGCACGGGTTGGTGAACGGTATGAAAGAAGATTCTCGCCAAGACAACCAGAATCCACTTGCTCAAGTTCGGAAGAATTGTCTTTCGCAGCCAGTACGGCCACACGTCCATGGTCCAGTCAAAAAAACCGGACAGAATCCACGTTGCAATCACCGCAAACCCACCGAGGACGAGGAGCGTCACCAGTATCCCGGCGAAAAAGGTCGGCCCATACGGATGCTGCGTGAGCAAGGGCCGTCGTTTCAGCCGATCGAGGCCGGGTGCCAGGCTTAATTCGTCTACCAGCTCAGTCAGAACAGGGGCAATTTACTCGCATCGTCCAAAGAAAAGCGGGCGTCACTCACCAATCTGCAGGCGTACCGTCTGCCCGTCACTCAGCGTCGCAGACGTGAAATACTCCGTTGGGCTTTCAAGTTCCGTGGCGCTGAGCCGCCATTGTTCAGTTGAGTAGGCCTCAATGCTTGCCACGAAGCTCACAACGACCAACTTTGGGGTCATTCGCAACACTTCAAACCTTGCCCCCATGCCGATGAAGCCTCGCCCCTTGCTTCCAGCCGCCAGGTCAATGATGACAAGGCTTTGCTGCGCTCGTGGCTCAGCTTGCGTGACAGGTTCATCGGAACACCTTGAAGCTTTTGACTTGACGTAAAATGTCTTCTCGCCGTGGCTTAACGAGAACACCAACGCTTCCCGTGTTATGAGATGGTCTGTAACAAAAACTAGGAAATGGTCCGGCAGACAGTCTCGAAAGTGAAGTGTGTAGGTGCCACCTTCGGCAGAGGGCTTCGTTGCTTTCCAAAATGCACCACCTGTGAGCCTTACTGGCTCGATCCGTAAAGGTATCCACGAATTCTCGAGGGGAAATGCCAGGCATTCCCGCATGTCCACCGCGAACATGAGTGAAAACGGGATCTCTGCACAGCTCTTGATGACAAGGGGTAATCGGTCATCTTCTGGCACCTGTAGCAGCCGGGTAATGTTAAAGTCGAGAAGATTAGCTAGGATGATGACTGCATCTTCCGGGCGGGTTGTCGATCTGGCGATGAGCGAATTCCAGACACGGACGAAGTGAGGTATGCGCAGCCAGTTTTCCAGGTAACCGCGGCCCAAAGTCCTCATGGTCGTCAGGATCCTCTTCTCCTCGCCCAGCTCTCTGCCAAGGTATGTAGCGAAGGAGTTATGAAACTCCCCCCACACCTTCCATAGTGGCGAGGTAATGTGAGGCGGGAGCTTTTCTGAGTTGGACTCGCTGGTCAGCAGGTCTAGTTCGTAGGGCTTGCTAGCGATGCGAACGACACACGACTGCGATATGGAACCTTCCTCCAAGGTCCAGCCGCGCTGCGCCCAGTTCGATGTCAAGATGATGGCGGCACACTCCCAAGCGTCGAGTTTAACTCCGGGGCGCCTTTCTAGGCTATCTAATCCTCTGTCGAGAACAAGACTTCAGATGCACCGGCGTAGATTGGCGTGATCTGCTTAATCGCCTTCTTCTTTGTCTGCCGCACCTCCATCCTGGCGGCAGCATCGTCGTCTGCAGTTGCGACGGGGATACACAACGTGTCAATCCAAAAGTAGATGCGTGATTTGTCTCGGATGCGCAGTGGCCTCCCTGCCTGGTTCATCTTGTGCAGATACCAACTAAGCTTCCGACGCCAGCCGCCTGGTGTGCCCTCTGGATTGAAGAATGGGCTGTAATCTGGATCAAAGCACTCCCGAATCATGGACCGCAGGCGATACAGCTGGCAGGCGAAGAGGCTGTTGTCATTAGGATTGCCCAGCCCGTCGGACCACACATGCGATATTGCGGTGTAGGTGGTCCATGGTGTGCATTTGATCACTTTTAGGTCAAGGTCGTCTGCGTGTGCACTGATAGAGATGATGGGGACGCCCCCCTCGTTGATGATACGACTCACCTCAGCCCTCGACACCTTGATTGGGCTGCAACCATCATCGTCCACGTGCCAATACGGATAATTCTCCTCAGATGTGTTGAGTGCAACGCACCGAGGATGGGCCAAGCACCCGCGGTGCCTCTCTGGGGAGGAGTCGGGCCCGGGGCCAAAGGATGCCAGCATGTTTGCAGCCAGGTAATCGTACGAGAGGCAGGCATTGCGGCTCTGATGTGAGCACCAGCCCGCTTCGGAGAAGAGGACAAGGAGATATCGGGCTGCACGACATGGGCCGCCGTTGGCGTCGTGGTCGGCCACTCCATGCAAAGGTTTGCATTCGCGCACAGCGCCTGCCAGGTGATTTCTAGCCTTTGTTGGTTGCGTGCGCAGCTGAGTCAGTCGGTCGTTTCTGGATGTGATTCCAAACCCGTGAACCGCGTAGCCGGCCCAGCTCCAGTGCCAGTTGCTATTCGACGGGACAAAAGCAGGCGAGCAAGTCTCTTCGGCGACTCGTAACAGCAGATTTATCAGCATTTTAATGGACAGTGCAACACGATCCAATGTCTGGCTCTCGTACGAGGGACAGTCGTAGGCATCGACGCTGAAGAAGGCCAGCTCTAAGAGAGTAACGATGCGAGAGAGCTCTGCTTCCCTTTCGTCTTGGCTCATCGAGGCAATTCTCGCTGCCCAGTTGCTAAAATACGCGTGAGATTCATCGCGGTTGAGATCCACAGCGCCATCGAGCACGAAATCAAGCGGATTGATTTGCTGCTGGAAGAACTCTGCCAGCAGCCCAAAGAACAGCCACTCCTGAAACATGGCAGGGAGTCGTGGAGCGACGCGGAGGGTAACGGCGGGGTTACCATCGGAATCCAGCAGATCGAAGAGGCGAGGATAGTCAGCAAAACGCACGACTGCGTTCCTACTATCAATGGCCACGAGGGGTACTGTCGCGCGGTGATGGAGCGCCCTATTGGGGCTGCCGAAGTTGAGGATACCATCCATACTTGGCACTTCAGCCACCAAGTAGCTCGTAACTGGCAGCGCTTTGCGTTTCTGACTGGCGGTTGATGTTAGGTGGCTATGTAAAAAGAAAGGCGTCGCGAGCCACGCGCACGCGAGAAGGCACCGATAGACAAATGCTCAAACAGTGCATCACCTACTAATGTAAGTGGCGCAGTCAAAGAATGCAGTGCGCTGTGACGCTTTTGTGCAGAGCCGTGCCTTGTAGAGCCTTATTGCCTAATGGCGAGCGCGGTTGTTGTCGTGTGGTGTGACTGTCCCCCCCTTTCCCCCCGCGCTGTTTCGCTGCCTGGTCATACTCCGTGTCATCCCTGTGACAACAATATTTTCTCCTCCTCCGTGGCAGCCGTGATCTTGGCTTCCAAGCGTCCATGGCAAATTTGCAAGTTATCAATAGTCTGCCGCAGAATTAATCCCGTATTCGTGAGCTTTTCAATAGTAGACCGTTGTTGTTCTATGGCAGCTGCGGAATCCGTTTTGGCTACAGCACACTCTGTGCATAGAGAAAATGGCAATGACCGGGCGTTTCGAAACTCGACAGCCCTTGGTTTTACTTTTGATATGCATACCCCAAGAGAGCGGCAAATTATGGCATATCTGTTGCATTTTCGCGGTCAGCTCGAGGAGCAGCGTTGCTGGCGCAGGTAAGCCTGCTCGGCCTGCTACGACCGGGACTGGCGGAGTGAATGCCAGCCAGATATAGCAACTAGGCATTAAACTTCATCGTTTTGGCAGCCTGTCATAAAGTCTAGATATCGAAGAGGTCAAAAATGGCAATTAGTATGCGTATGATGTAATGTGTAGACGGTTGATTCTCTCTATCTGGTACTAGCTATGAGGCATCTTTTTTATATCCATGCGGGCGGCCGTCCTGCCTGAATTGGCAGGCTCACCACCACATGTGACATGTACTTTGTCGGTGCCCGTCCGAGCTATCTCTCCGGGCCGCCTTAGGCTCTTTGTGTTACCTCCGTTGTTCGTAACACGGGCTACCTTGACTGCCTCCCATCTCTTTTGATCCTCCTCGGTAATATTGCCTGGGAAGAACTCTGGCAGCAGAGACTTTCCAACGTTTTCGTATAGCCGTTCAACCTCCAAAAGCGTATCCATCACTTTAGCGCGCCCAATAACCTGCACAAAGTCCAACGGCAGCCCAAAGCTTTCTGGGCGGCGGTGGTGCCCGGCAACAAAGACATTCTGTATAATGCCAATGCCGCCGACTGCAAGCAGAAACCAAGTATTGTCTTTGATACCCGTGGCGGTGATGAGTAGCAAGACCCATAGAACAAACAGTCCAAGCAGCACAGCGCGGGTGAATGAATTTGCGGCAACTTCAGTATTCGTCTGTCCAGAGGCCAAATCTTCGAGATTTAAGCCACATCCGTTTCCCAGAATCACAATGGCATGCTGCGCACCGTTGCCTCTTGTTGCGACATACGTCGTCGTGGAGTTTTTTCGACAAGCCCATTTTTCGATTTTCCACTGCGGTAGCATGCTTGTGGCGAGTGCCAAAACAGAGCCCGCTGCGGTGACTAGTATGACAGCCCAATCTCCATACAGCGCCAGCGGGATAGAAGCGAAAGCCAGCTGGACGACCATGGTAACGACACCAATCCAGGTAACAATATCATGTTTTGCGATTCCGGCTGCCAAAGTGTGGCTTGGCTCATAGACAGAGACAATGATGCTTACGTGCCGTGGCCGTTCGGCTGACGGATTCGTCCGTTTCAGGCGAGCCCACCTCTCTTCTTGAAGCCGTGAAAGTTGTTGTGTAACTCTTGGATCACACCAATATGTAAAATCCCTTACCACTCTGCCAACTATCCAACTAGAGTTATCACGAATATATCCATTGGACACGTTAATTATTTTGCAGGCGCAGTCAGGCTCATTCGGCATCAGCTTGTTGTGACCGACGGCGGCCGCCAGTGCGCTAATGGAGTAGGCAACCCAGCCTAAAGCTGTCAGTATCTGATTCAAAGCGGTGCTGAGTTGGCGATGCTGGCTGCACGGACCGAAAGAGAAGCTCACGGGTGCAATACCGGACCCTGCGATTTGAGCAAGTGCACGGCTGATGACGTCGCCGCCAAGCAGCAGCAATATACTGAACACATCGCTCGGATTTATCCACTGTTCCGTAAATCCAGATGCCGTATTTGTGCGGCTCTGGAAACGGTGTGAGTCGCCAGGAAGGGTTGACTGCATAGTTGTCGATTCCGGTAGCCAAGTCGCGAGTCTTCCATGGTAAGTTGCACAATGAACGTTGCGCAATGTGGCGGGCGTGATCAGCAAAGTTGTCGAGCAGGAATAAGGGTAAATCCGCCATAGCCTCAGGTCGGAGTCCACTATTTGGTGTGACAATCGATCGGCGTTTAAGGCTCAGCGCCGCTGCGGGAGCGACGGGTGGGACGACGGGAGTAGCCCGTAGCCACCATAACCTTCTTTCAACAGTGCTAGCCCCATCTGCGCACAATTGTGTCAAAGTACTGTATCCCGTATGCAGCGCAATTCGCCAAACGGAGGCTGGCCATTGGAAACAATGTGTGTCAGGGGTTGCAAGTCCCAAACTCTTGCGGCATGCACAGCCACGTCAGTCTTTCAGCTCGTGCAGCAAAAGGTCGACTTTTTCAGGTGTCGCGGTGACACGCCTCACCCGCATCCCAGCCGTCTGGGAACCATTTTGACGCAAGGATAATTAGTGGCAACCTTTCTTGCCGTATTTTGCTAACAAATTGATATCGCAGTGTAATGAGGGGCTAGGAATCTATAGTCTGAATAAACCCACGCATGCAACCATTTATTGATATATGGCTGTTTCTGGCACACACTGCTTCGTTGCTCCGCTGAGGGTCAGGGGCGCCAGCGCAAGCCATTGAACGAGTCGAGAGTGCTGCCGAGCCGTAGTGGCGCCCGAGAAATTCTTCCCCTGAAACCAAGCCACTCGCAACATGCGCATGTCGTGTGCATGGACAACATACATAGCGCGAGGAGAGTCATCTCTGCCTGATGAGAACTATGCCCCCAACTTAGCTGCAGGTCCGCAATGAGGAAGTATTCTCGTGAGAGAGGCGGGGTACCAAAAAGTCATAAAGGCCTGTGAGCTGGCCAAGAAATTTCCCTGGGGGTATTGTAGGTTGATACAACTGCATAGACAAGACCAGCTCTGCAGAGCTCCCGGAAGCAATCAACGCGTCTTCTTGCTAAAGCCGATCCGGCGCCATGCGTCTCATCAACCTCCATTCCCTCGATATCGAAGAATTCTTCAGCGACGATGTGCCCGAGTATTCCATCCTGTCGCACACTTGGGGCGCCCAAGAGACATCCCTGCAAGACTGGTCTCGCAGACACGAACCAGACATCTCTTCTACCCCGGGGTACCAAAAAGTCATAAAGGCCTGTGAGCTGGCCAAGAAGTTTCCCTGGGGGTATCTATGGGTTGATACAAACTGCATCGACAAGACTAGCTCAGCAGAGCTCTCGGAAGCAATTAACAGCATGTTTGCTTGGTATCGAGACGCCCAGAGATGCTTCGTCTATCTTGAAGATGTGCTCCTAGATTCAGCATCGAAAAGTGGCACCGACCCAGCCGCTCTTTACAATTCATCGCGCTGGTTCACCAGAGGATGGACTCTTCAAGAGCTTCTGGCGCCCAAATATGTTGTCTTTTATGACAAAAACTGGGCCTATATTACTGATAAGCCATCATGTCTCGATGCGCTGTCTCTCATCACCTCTATCCCCGTCCCGGTCCTCAAATCACAAAAAAATATACGCAGTGCTAGTACCGCACAACGGATGTCTTGGCTTTCCAAACGAAAGACAACCCGTCGTGAAGATATGGCCAACTGCACGTTTGGCATTTTCGACGTCAATCTACCACTTTTATACGGTGAAGGCGACAAGGCATTCACCCGGCTGCAAGAAGAACTCATTCGCTCCTTTTACGATCACACCATATTTTGTTGGTCTTGGCCGAAGAAACCCATATCTCCGGGGTGGGTTCCTACCTTGGCACCAAATGCCGCTGCCTTTGCCAATTCCAGTAAATATATTCGGCGTGCAGGTGGCGGCGTGGGCTCGCAACCCTCTGATTATTCATTCCATCACCAATCTCGGCATCCGTATGCAGATTCCTGTCCTCATAAGCTCGGATAATACGTGCGTCGCTCTGTTGGATGCCTGCATTGAGGGCATGGATGAGGCCACCTGTCTTGCTATTCCTCTCCAACGCGCAGAGACTATATGGATGCTGCAGAATATATTTTGGCGCGCAAATTACCCTAGCGACCCTATCGTGCTCCCGCATAGCTGGAGTGGAAATGCCGTTGAAATACGCCTGGCGCGGCCAGGAACTCACCCAAAAGACTATGGCCACAAGGAGGGTCGTCACGACTTCGAACTCTACTGGCATGATCGAGCCCATGGAGACCTTGCTGTGCTACTTCTTACGCAGCCTACCCGCAGCTTCCCGAGCTCAGACCCAGATATTCACCAGCGCTATTCTGGTGGCATCTCCTTTATGTTCGCAACATCTACACCCACAGTGTGGTACAGTAAAATAAGACCTTTCGGCGAGACTGGATATGACCAAAGCGATGAGTGTATGGTCACCGTCGTCGCCCAAGAGCGAGGCGGAAAGCTGAGGTGGAGCGTCACCCGTGACGATATACCCAGTAGCGATATTGAGGACTGGGCTGCCGCGCAATTTCACACAGCGCGGCGCAGGCTTGGCATGCAAGTAGCACAGTACGAAAGAGATGATCTGCCCGTTGAAGTGGTTCAAGATATGGAGCTCCCCAAAACCGCTTTGGGTCCCCTCAACGGTCTTCGTATAGCGCCGGTTTTGATATACCGTGCGGTACCGAAGGCAAAGCCGTATGCTAATATTGTGTTGGGTCGCCGAGATCGTACGACATAATTGAGTTTGTGCCACTTCCAAGGCGTCTGTAGCCTTTCATGTGCAAAGGGCAATTGTTCGATGTAGATCCGCATCGTACAGTAATAGCATGCAGCAACATTAGACTGCCTCATTGACTAATTGCAGTACGGCATCCTATCACATCATGACATCAAGGTATGATTTGCATATTCGTCAATACTTTATTAATATTATAGAAGAGTATAGCTTGCATGGTATCGGCCCGGAGGGTAGTAAATCAAACATTTATACCGTCAAGTCAGTCAAGGTACGAATGTACAGCGTAGCCCTTGATTCTGAGAACAAAAAACCTCTCCTGGCCTAGCTCGCGGTCGAAGCGCAGAAGCATTTTTAAGGAATGAGCGAGCTAAAAAGCTCAAAACGGCTCGAATTCAGCCATTTGCTGTCCTCTGATGTATAATTTACAGGAAGAAAGCAGCAACGGCGGCACCAACGAGGGCAATGGGGGAGAGGGCAACAATGTTACCGGCACTGGGGGGGTTGGTGCCGGTGGGCTTGTTGGTGCTGCTGGAGGTCTCTGTTGATGTTGGTTAGCGAACTGTTGACGCATGTCTCATGTGGTCGGGGGAAACGTACTGCTGGCGCTGGTGGAGGTAGTCTTGCTGGCCGAGGTGGTGTTGGCGCTGGTGGTAGCCGACGAGGAGGAGGAGGAGTCGGTGGCCGTGGTCGAGTCAGACGAGCCGGTGCTGGTGGACGAGGCCTTGGAGCTGGTGGAGGTGGCAGTGGCGCCCAGAGGAGGGAACGAGGTCGGGCCCTCGCCGGTGTAGGAGAAGATGACGTAGTCGTTGTTGGAGTTGTCCGAGGCGGCGCTGCCCTTGGCCGCGTTGTCCTGGACGCGGATGCCGTACTTGCCGGTGCCGACGTCGCTGATGGTGATGGTGGACTTGGTGGTGGCGGACTCTACATGGTTGTCAGCAAATGCATTCACTAATACGCGCCCGCCCGCGCAATGCGCTGCATCAATTGCGCGACTGCAAGGCGGGGGAAGAAAAACGTACTGTCGACGATGCGGAAGGGGGTCTGGGCATCCTTGGGGCCCTGCATCAGGTAGACGGTGCAGGTGGCCTCGCAGCCCTGGAGCTCGAGAGTGAAGGGCTTGCCCTCCTCGGGCTTGATGTCGGCGGAGTTGGTGACGACGGGCTTGGCGAGGACGCCAGTGGCCATGGCCAGAGCAGCGGCAGCGTACGAGTACTTCATTGTGAGTTTTGTTGAGAGAGGTTTGTAAACGACTGTGGGTTGTCAAGAAGAAACGAGTGTGTGTCTTGAAAGGGTCTGAAGATCGATGTGAGACTAGAAAAAGAGAAGGAGAAAGGATAGGCAACGATGGGGGGAGACTGGGGGGTGGGCATCAAATAGGTAAAAGAGATTGCGAATACAGAAACGGTCCGGGGTACGGATTACACGGCGCAGCTGTCCCAATCCAGACGGAGACGAGAGAAATTGGACAATGGAGCCTTGGGTGTGGTGGAGCGGCGAACCAGTTAGGAACGGGCTTTCTTCAGCCCTAGCTCACCAATAGTGCTGCGTCTCAGCTGTGTGGCGGACCTTTGCGTGGTGTTGTCTCCATTCGACCCATCCATCCATCCATCGTCCGGCGCTAGAGGTGAAAAAAGAGGAACGAAGAAAAGAGGCAGTGCTCATCGGGGTCGCAAGAAGCCTTACAGATGCGTTGCGAACCACGGGCGATCTAGTTTGCGCGCCCCGCGAGGCTGCTGAATACGAGTTTTGATAGTAGCAGACGAGGTTCCTTTCTTCCTCCTCACACTTTTGCTCTGACGGGCGTAATAATGTCATTGTTTGGGTTAATTACGTCCTGTCACCATGCCGGCGATCCGGTCTAGAACCCGTGAAATAGGGGGGAGGAGTGGCGGCGCCCGGTAAGAAGCCCACCAGCTTCGCCCGCCTAGGTACGTACCCATGGAAGAACTTGCATATTACGCGAGTTGTTTTAACGGAAAGACGCGAATTTCTTACAGTGGCGTGGCCTAAAATGAAAAAGAAGAGAGACTTGTCAAGGTTGTACTGGAAATAGCCGTTGCTGTATAACATATCGGAAATGTCCGCGGTGTACCACAGACATTTTCTGTAACCTGTCAAGGCTATGCCTGTCAAACTGCCAAGGAAAAAAGAACAAAGACGAAAAATTAAATCAGCGTCGCTACGGCTGCTTCCGTTCCGTCGGCCGCGGCGAAAGTCGCGAAAGCTAGGTTTCGGCCACTGAATCACTCCCGTTGCCTTGTATGAACACTTTTGCTCCACGACTCAGAAGAGACAACTCGAATATTCTCAGCCACTTGCACTGGCAACAGGACGCGCAACACCTTCAGCAAGTTTTCTGCAGCCTGACTTTTAGCGCTGGTTGCCTTTTTTTTGTCGTCCTTGCCAAACCCACACGCACCACTTGGCATGCAACTAAAATAACAAAGCTGGATTTTTTTTTTGGTACTCCGTACAGTTCTTCTTGGCGCGTAGGTTTGGCATTCCGAGTTGGGATATACCAACCGCTCGTTCCCAGATAGGAGTTATTGCCGTAGATGGCCGAGCGCGCGGCGATGACATCTTTCGCCGTCTATATGGATTCGGATTTAGACGCCACTGACATAATAACAAGGTCACTAACCGCTGGCATCGTCTCCTCTTGCAGAGACAAGATGGAGCTGTCGGTGTCATGCCCGTTCGGCTTACTATTCATGACAAATGTTCTATTGCTATGCTTTTCTATTGTAGAGGTACCTATCCTTACTGAACACCCAGAACCTGCTTAAACACCTTCTCCAGCTTGGGCAGCACCTCGGCCTCGTTCTGCGCAATCTGGTAATGCGTCACCAATCGTCCGCCCGACACCACCAGCCCTTGCTCCTTACACAGCGCCGTGAACCGGTCCGTCGGGCAGCCGTGCGCGTCAATATCGATCCAGCACATGTTCGTCTGCACCGGGTGCACCAGCGTCCCGCCCATGCCCGTCCACAACCCTTCCACCTTTTTCGCCATCTCATGCGACTTGCGCAACAGCCCGCTCTGTCCGTCCGCCGTCGCGCCAAACGTCTCGTCGACGGCCACGCGCGCCGCCGCCGTGATGAAGCCCGGCTGGCGCATGCCGCCGCCGAGCGACTTGCGCACCCACCGCGCGTGCGTCAGCGTGGCCGCGTCGCCGACGAGGATGCTGCCGACGGGCGCGCCGAGGCCCTTGGAGAAGCACAGGCTGATGGTGTCGAAGAGCGCGCAGAACTCGGGTAAAGTGCCCGCGCCGGCGGCGACGGCCTCCCACAGGCGCGCGCCGTCGCAGTGCAGGCGGATATGGTGCGCGCGGGCGAATTCGGCGATGCGCGCGACTTCGGCGAGGGGCATGATCATGCCGTTGAGCGTGTTCTCGAGGCTGATGACGCGCGTGGGACAGGCGTGCACGTCGCTGCTGAGGATGACGTTGGCGGTCACGTCCTCGAGGGTGAGGTGGACGCCGTTCTTGGGCACGATGGGCTTGACCGTGGCGCCGGTGAGTGAGGATACGCTGCGAGACGTCAGTGTGAAGGTTTTGCGTGATGGGGAGTATGTGGGACATCCTACCCGCCGGCTTCGTAGAGAATGATATGCGAGCGGTGGTCCGCGAGAACGCCAAACGGCGGCTGCGTCAACAGGCTGCGCAGGGCAATCTGGTTACCCATGGTGCCGGACGTGACAAAGAGCGCGGCTTCTTTGCCCGCGAGCTGGGCCACGTGCGCCTCGAGGTCCGTCGTCGTAGAATCCTCGTTGAAGACGTCGTCGCGCAGGGAGCAGTTGGTGACGGCCGCCAGCATCGACGGCGTCGGCGTTGTCATGACATCACCTATCCAAACGTTCAGTAGAGTGCGCTTCAGGCGTCCATCGTAGGGGGCGTACTGCGTAGATCCAGTGATCCGGCGCCTTTGGCGCCAATCCACGCGTTGCTCGCCATAGTCGATTGACGAGCTGTCGTGCTAGAAAATCCTCTGTGCGGGAGTACTGCGGCGTGTCGTAAATAGAGCGGCAGAACGCAATGCTTGTTGCAGAGGTTGGGGAAGCGCGGCGGCACTGTATTGAGATGTAGTTGTAGCGTGCTGCGCAGTCGGCTCATCGTCAAGCTCACCCCGCGCATGTATCCGGAAAGGCGTCCCGGCCCCCGCTCCGTTATCTATTCAAAGCACGCACCGTGTTCGGTGGGTAAAAGCCGGAGTGGATGTGTGCCGATTTTCTTCCAATTGCGTAAGAGTATGGCATAAGAGAGTGAGAGGTGGTAGGACAAAAAGGGCGCCCCGGATCGGAGCTCGAGCGCGGGGGACGAACCTTGTGTGGAGACGGGGCTTGCGACGGGAATCAACGGCCGAGGCCGGGATGCTGGCGGGCACCATGTTGTGTGTCTGTATTGACAGAACACGGTTTGTGAATATTATAATTTATTATTGCTGGTTCGTATTCGAGAAATTATAGCGTTATTTTTGAGCTACTTCGGCATCTGTAGCCCATCTATCGACGAGGTGCTTAATGTCATCTTCGGCGCACAAGCAGTGCCAACGCTTGCTCATATTAAATTTCATATTAGACATTAATATTATTAAACATTAAAAAGAATTTTAAATTCGCCATCAGTAGTCCCCAAATATAGACCGCATCGTCTCTCGTCTCTGTAAAATGATGCAAATTGCGCCGACAACACCTCACATCCTCTCGTTGTCTTCATGCCGTAGCAGTTCTTCCACCATCAGACCTATCTTGCAAATTATGGCCCGGATTCGGTTCAAAGGCTGCGAAATTCGCCGTTTCCGCCGCGCGCTGCCTCTGGCGCTTCTGGTGCTTGATCCAGTGTCGGCAGCAGCACCACCACACAAGGAAGCCAAAGACGACGGCGCCCACAATGGGCCCCACGATGATGGCAATCAGCAACGAGTTGTCGCCCGTCTCGCCCTCCTGTCGCCGGATACGGTGTCCCAAGTGGTTGATTCTGTCTGCTTGTGCATCAGGCACGCACGTTGGTGTTGGGGCGCGGATGCTCATCGGTGGCGATGGTACTGGAGGGAGAGAGAGGAGCGCGGAGGTGATGACGGTCGTGGCCGTGCTGGAAAGTTGCGCCGGCATCATCTCGTCGACGATGGATATAATGACGAAATGTCACCACTTCCAGCCGCTCTTGGGAAGCATGCTCGGGATAGAAAGAGAGAGTATAGTGACAGTGGAAGAGTTGGTTGCGCGCGTCACTCTCAGCCTTGGCACGGTGGCTTGCGATCAATAACACCAGCCTATTTAGGCAACCTGTGCCGCTCTCAATCTGCTTGCTGTACAGCTTAATCCTCGAAAGTTGCTTTAAAAATTTATGCTTTTCATCATTTCTGTTATTTTCTTTGCCCAATGTGTTTAGAATGCGTCTTGTCCGACTACACATCCGCGGACCTGTTCAACCGGAATGGCATGGCCGTCTCACCTACGGGTTATTAGCCTCACTAGCTGCCATGAACTTGACACGTTTTGTTCGTAATCTTCTATAAGCCATAGAGGTACTTTTTGTAGTCTATTATTGAGGCGCCTGAATCGATCGTGCCGCTATACTTCGTGAGCTACGTGGCCATGTGCTGAGCACATGGCGCCACGCAAAGGACACCCGCCTCATCACAATCAGGAACAGGATGAAGAAGATTAGGCGACGTGAAACGCTAGCCCTTGCTTTTTTGGCGAGAGTCACTCATGAAATACTGTGTATGAACCGGCGCCGTTCTTCTGGTGATGTCGTTGGGCTTATGCCTCGGCGTGCCTGTGCATATAAGTGCCCCAGCTTGAGTCCTCGAGTCTTGTTTCTTTTTTCTCGGGGTTACATCTCCCGTGCTCTCTGATACTATTGAAAACAAGACATATACCACGCCGTTGTGGTCTTGCGGCTCGCCGTCGACGCGCTCGGTGTCTTGGCCGTGGTTACGTGGCGGAGAGGCCGTTCGTGTACTTTGGCCTGTGCGGGCATCATCTAAGGCCGTCTCCAGCCGCGAGCCTGCGAATAGCACCACAGTGCCGCCCACCAGTCCATAAAGTACACCTCTCAGATAGTAATCATTCTCTACAACCGGATTCAAGACTATGGTATGAATCTTGGCTGGCCGGCCGACTGGTGAGGGAATCTCCAGCGGCTGATGTATTGGGCAGCAAAATCCACGCAGTGGAATATAGTGTAGACTCTGCTTCTGCAATTACTTCTCTATTGCAGCCAGTCCACATCTTTCCCGCTGCATGTAAGACGATTCGTACATTTTTTGTTTTATTTTCTTTTTTTTCTTCTTTCTCCATATCCAGTCTTCCCCAATTTTTCTCCCCTGCTTGCTTTGGTGCGTTGGCACTCTCTCCTCGTACGACGCGAGTCCGCCCGCGCCTCTTCCCCATCTCTTCCTTCTTGCCATGCCTTCCCTCTACGCTGCCGCCCTGCGCCTCTTACAATATGCCACTCAAATTAATCGTAAACTTCCAGCGCTGCATCTGCTTGGCAAAAATTATATAATTACTCCATCTTTTGCGGCAAAATCGCAGGGATGCCGCACAACACATGCTCTGGTAGTGCAAGCTTGCTGTGCTGGCTTTTTTTCGGCCCCACGCATGCAACCCAGGCAGGGACTTGCAGAGAGATGAGTTGGCAATGATGCACCACCAGCTGTTTTGGCGGCCCTCCCCGGGGCAAAGGAGGAGGAGAAATGGTACAGCGCGGTGGCTGGCTCTTTGACGTGTTTCTGAATATATGATCCATGCCTGTCCTGTTTCTCGGTCTTTTTTCCCTCCCCTCCTAAATACATTGTCTCTTACTCGTTTTAATGCACGATGCGACCGGCACACGATACAGCGAGACCTGATACATGACGGTCGACGTATAAAGGCTCTTCTACAAAATCTACGTTCCTCTCTGGCATTACACATAGACGTGGAATGGCTTGAGTGATGTAGCTGTCATTATTCGTGTCTCGTCTCTCGTTATATGGCCCAATCGCTTGCTACGCCATAAGAGACTTTGCAGTATAAACAGGAAGAAAGAAGAAGAAAAAGATGCTCCCTCGCAAAATGCCGAAAGACGTTCCCAGATAACATGAAATAGCGCACACCGATGTCGCCCTCGGTTCTGCTTTGCCTTTGTGTCGCTCGTCGTTCTAAACATGAAAAAGAAATCAAAAAGACCCAGTCTTCCGCCGAGATTATCCAAAAAAGAAACAGATCAAAAACGCCGAAGCGACTTTCCTCTCACGACGCCGATGTACTCTTACGAGCGCGGATGTACAAGACTTGCTCGTCGCGTCGCTATCGCCCTGCCCATTTCACGAGAAACTGGACAACGGCATCGAGGTTCGTCTCCTCCTTGGCGCTGATACCATAGCAGCATACTTCGCGCCCTTGTATCGTCTTGAGGTCCAGGGCATCAATCAGATCGTCAACCGACATTTTATCCGGGAGATCAGACTTGTTTCCGAGCACCAGAAGCGGGATCCCGCCGAGGGAGTGGAAGCCCATGAGCTCGTGCAGCTCTTCCTTGGCGGCGGGAATCTGTGGCAGGTCGGCAATGTCGACGATGAAGACAATGGCGTTGACACCGCGGCAATACCGTTCCCACATGGATCGAAATCGTGGCTGGCCGCCTAGGTCCCAGCACTTTAACAGCACATGGCCGTGCTGTACCTTTTTCAGGTTGAACCCGACTGTCGGTATCGAGCTGCGCAAGAGTCAGTCGGATTCGAGACAGGACGAAGAGAAAAAGCAAAATGGGTCGGGTCACGGTGGCACGGTTGATTCATAACAACCGGTTGATGCACAAGTGTCACCGCATGTTTATGACGGATGGGGAAGTATACGTACTCGACTGTGAACTCGCCTCCCTGCATGGCACAACATGTTAGTCCGGGTCAGCAAGACAGGCGGCCGGCGTTTGAAACATACCGATAGGACACGCAGCAGTGATGTTTTGCCAGCGTTTTGCAAGCCCACCACGGTGACTTCCATTTCCTGGGCCCTACACGGTTGTGCGTTAGCCGACATGTTTGTATTCTTGCGTCGGCCTGTACCGGAGCTGGGTGTCTTAGGGAGGCGGCGCGAGGGCAGGCAGGCCAAGGACACGGACGAGCTGGACGGCCGCCCACGGCAAGCAGCGCGCCACGGTCCGACCACTCAACGACAAGGATGCGGGAGCTTACCAAAATGTGCGCATCAGCCAGTCGTACACCTTTCGAAATAACCCAGTCATGTTGGCGGGTTGGCCTGGGACGGCAGAGTCCCTAGGCGCGTGGTCGGCAGAGTGGGAGTGTATGGTTGCGTTCGGCTTGGGTTCGGTCGAGTGTTGGAGCTACAGCTTCTGCTGAAGAGGCAGCAGGCAGCTTTGCGCGCGGCACGGTGCCTGACTGACGAGCTTCGCGGGGGAGGCGCACAGCTCTGCGTTCTGCCGCGGGCAGTATGTGGGTAGAGCAGGTAGAGCAAGCGGTGCAGTTGGTCTATGCAGGCAAGCAAACTTGTCGTGTTGGACTCGGTTGCGTCGTTCGAGGTGTTGCCGTTTGTGCGTGGGTTGGAGAGAGCGAGAGAGAGCCTCGATGTGGCGGGTTCTTGTTGGCCCCAGAGCAACCCCAGAAAGTCGACGGGAAGAAGAAAAAAAAGTACCTCCAGCCTTGATAAGGTCTGCCACCGGTGAGGCAGGGAGGTGCAAGGAAAAGGGGAACCGGAGAGAAAGGGCAGGAAAACAAAGACGCCGATGCTTGCAGTGGGAAGCTTGACGAAGCAAAAGAGAGCGAGAGAGTGTCGCGGCGTGCCGTGTAGGTAGGAGAGCAAGAAGCGAGTGGCAGCTTCCAGTGTTAAGGGTAGGTACAACTGCTACAATGCTACAAGGTACGGACGGGCAAGACATCACTGAAAAGGTACTTATGGCCGCTGTACCGCGACAACCCCACCCACCCGCGGGCAAAGCTCTTTTGGCGCTGCAGAGGGTCCAGCAGCTCCCGCCACGGTACCCTTGAGTGAGGTACCCGATAAGTTGCTCCTCCTGCGGCGGTGCTCGCTACAGCGCCACATGTGCAGCAGAGCAGAACAACTGGATAACGACGAGACAAGGCCTAACAGTCCAACACTGCGACTCTGTTGGCGGGATTCTGCTAGCGGATCATTTTAGTGCGCGGAGGACTCTTCTAGCACTCGTCACTAAACTGTGACTGCAACCCCCCCGTGTTATGCTCTGGAGCGAATGGCACGTCCCGGCCGGGTGGCTAATCCGCTGTAGCTTGTCCACCCTCGGGAACCTTAGCGGCCTGCCATCAACTAAAAGAGAGAACGGGCCGGCCACCACCACCACCACCAATGGCGAGCGCTGGCTACCTGACGGGGAGGACCATGTTAGGCGCCCAATGTCCCGGTGTAATTTCATTTGCAGGCTGGTGATATTTTTGTATTTTTCGTCATTTTTCCATTGTACGAATACGCTTTGTCCATTTCGGCTGGCAAATATCTCCGGCTCTGTTGTGGTTGGCTGGACGCGCTCCGGATCTGCCTTTGCTGCTGCAGCTTGTAGCCGCTGGGCCGTGCAGCTGTCGTGCCCCGGCGCAAGGGGAGCCAGACCTAGGTAACCACCCCGGAAAGTATACCTTATCCATTCACCGTGGGTTGTTATGATTTCTTATGATTCCTCTTATTGTTATGAATCATAGTTGCCGAGTACAAGATATGTCAACCCTGCAACAAACGGTATCGGGGACCACTCATACATGTCCGTCCCTCCTCGCTGCGACTCACTCCGAATAGGCAGGCAGAACAAGGTCGCAAGGGCCCGCGTCGACGAGACGTCATTACCACAAGCCAGCGTCACCAGACCTCCAACCTTGTTCCCCTTTGCCCAGCGTCCCATTCGTGTCTTCTTTAGGCATCCCCTTCCCGGCCGATCCTCTGCCAAACAACGCCTTTGGAGAGGTGGGCTTGGGCAGCTAGCCCATCACACCCCATCACACCCATCAACCATGCTCGCCATGCCACCATAGCTGCCATGTCCCGCCGTTGAAGCCGAGTCTTGCTCTTCCCCTGCCTTTTTGCCTGTGTTTTTTTCTTTTTCTCAAATCTAGCTCCCGCCGCCAAGTCTTCGATCCACGGCGGTGTGCTTCGACAGCTTACACACAATGTGATTTAGCCCCAAATGTTAGTTTGACCTAGGGTCGTCTTCATGTTCCTCGCCAGGTATTGCGCCGCTACTGGTGTTGTGCAGCATGCCATCCTCGTCCTCTGCCGTTTTCCAGTGGATGAGATATGTATCTACGGCATAGGGCGACATGGATCCGTCGGCTGCCTTTCTTTTAATTCCGAGTATATTCGTCGCCTTTTGAACCGGGCGGCCTCACGCAGGCCTACACAGCTGCGCCTCGATCGTGAGTCTGCCTTTATATATATTATATACGGACATCGAGCAAAGTACATGTATGCTCGTGCGTTCTCAAGATCTGTCTACTTATCCGCTCGGTACTTGGCTTGCCCTCGCTTAGACACTTGCTATGCATCATGTCTTGAAGCTCCATCAAAACGCTTGCACCACCGCTCTGTCCGCTACCCTGTCACCGTCCTGTGATGTCAAGGCCGCTGCTTCGCGCCGGAGAACGGCGAGGCTTGCATCGTGCAGCGTGCAGGCATTCGTGCCGCTTGCAGAAAGCCACCGCTGGAAAGGCGACCAGGCCAAGCCAAAAGGCTGCCTTGCAGAAAAACGTCTTGCCCTGCAGCTAGACACGTCTGCCTAATCAACAACACGTCGTCGTTCGACTCGGTTTATACACATCCAGTGATGCGCGACGAATGCTGGGTACAGTGCCCTGCGGCGCGCCGAGATACGGGCTTTCCCCCTCCTTCCATCACATTTTGTCCACTTTCTCATCTTGCCGTGGTCATCTGCTGCCCGCGCGAGCCATGTGTAATAAAAAAAAAATGGATAAACGGAAACCAGGTCTCATGCTGCAGGCCACAGATGCAGGCCGCCGCCCCTCCTCCCCTCCCCCAAGCCATTGTGGCTTGAGATCCTTGCTCGCGCTACCACCCTATACCTCATGCCCATACTACGTAACGGTTCGCATCATCACAGACATGGCCTCAACAATGGGCCTCGCATGCTGCTTTCCGGTGGAGGCCTGTCGCCTTTCCCAGCCACAGCGCTTTTCTACAGAAGTAATGTAAATCAGGTCACTGCAGACTGGTCGCGGGTGCTGTGAGACGCAGAGCCTCAGGGAATAACGCGTATCGCAACACAAAGTGAGAGATGTTTGGTTTTGCGGCAACAGTTTCTCACGATATTATGGTAAGAGTTATTAACAACAGAGAGTCAAGTTGTGCCTGTGTCGATGCCGATACATGCTCATCTCCCGATGCTGGCCCGACGCCGACACTGTGGGAGACACTGCTGCAAGGCATCAACTGGTCTCAGCCTCGCCGCTTAGGAAAGACCAGACTTTCACCGAAATGAGCACATGCAACGACTGCCGTGTGTGACCTGAGGAGGCTCTCCCGTTTTCCACTTGCTCCTCGCAGAGCACCCCTCCTCGGGCGAACTTGTCGATGGCTGCAGCTCTCAAGCTCGGGTGTGCCCCTCTTTGCCCGCCATTGCCCGCCGCTGCCTCCAACTGCACCCCACCCCCGAGCCGGTGGGTACTACCCGTATCGATAGCCACTATCTCATGTGACCTGATCTTATCGCAACTTTTTTTTTCTTTCCGCTTGTAGTCGTAGCAAAAGCTTGTCGGAGGCTGGTCTAAAAGTGAAGCAGCAAACGCAACATCTTTTCCTATTCACGATTGCTCGGCGCCAACACTCGGAACCAGGCTTTTCTTGGCTTTTCGGTGTGCTGCGATTAAATGAGAACGGGCTTCGCATTTTCTGTCCTGCTATAGCGCCCCTCATCAACTCGCGCCAGTCGACGCAGCTCTCAGCGGTCAGCCGCTCTCGACCTTCACAATGGCTCCCTCGGCGACACGGACCGACTGGGACCACGAATATAATCTTTTGAGACGAGAGGACCTCTTCAGAAACCCTCCCACGGATCACACCGCATACCCCGCCCTCCAATTGGCGGTCGACCCTCACATCGAGTCGTTCAACGGCTTATTTCGCGACGATGGCAAGCCCGGCCTGATGGACCACGCCATGGCCGACATTGGCACCAAGACCTATTTTGACGGCGACGAGAGAAAGGGCCCCGAGGGCAAGAACAAGCTCAACATTCGCATCCGCAATGTCATGCTGCACCGGCCCCAAGTGCCGCCCTCCAACAAGATGGCCAAGAACCGCGAAATTTTCCCTGCCGAGTGCAGAGAGCGCCATGTCACATACCGCGGACGCCTGTCGGCTACTTTTGAATACGACATCAACGGCGGCGACTCGCACGAGTTTGTTCGCGATCTGGGCCAGGTCCCTATTATGCTCAAGGTATGAAGAAGCATCGCCGAAAGCGCCGTCCCCCCCGGGCCTGCGACTAACACGCCACAGTCGAACCGCTGCCACCTCGAGAACAACTCCCCCGCTCTCCTCGTCCAGCGCAAGGAGGAGTCCGAAGAGCTCGGCGGCTACTTTGTCGTCAACGGTATCGAAAAGATTATTCGTATGCTGCAGCTCAACAAGCGCAACTTCCCCATGGCCATCAACCGACCCAGCTTCCAAAATCGTGGCCCCGGCTACTCGCCATACGGTATCATCCTGCGCTCCGTCCGTCCCGACGAAACCTCGCAAACCAACGTCCTGCACTACCTCAACGACGGCAACGTGACGTTCCGCTTCTCGTGGCGAAAGAACGAATACCTCATCCCCGTCATCATGATCATCAAGGCTCTCGTCGAGACCAACGACCGCGAAATCTTCGAGGGCGTCATCGGCCCCATGGGCACCGAAGCTACCGAAAACACCTTCTTGACGAATCGCGTGGAGCTTCTGCTGCGCACCTACAAGTCCTACGGCCTGTACAGCAAGTCGGAAACGCGCGCATACCTCGGCCAGAAATTCCGCGTCGTTCTGGGTGTTCCCGAGACCATGTCCGACTACGACGTCGGCACCGAATTCCTCCGCCGCATTGTGCTCGTGCACCTCGGCAACGTCAACGTCACTGAGAAGCAGGACAACGAAAAGTTCAAGATGCTTCTGTTCATGATCCGCAAGCTCTACGCCCTCGTCGCTGGCGAATGTGCTGTCGACAACCCCGATGCGATTCAAAACCAGGAGATTCTCCTGGGCGGTTTCTTGTACGGCCAGATCCTCAAGGAGAGACTCGACGAGTTCCTCGGTGTGGGAGTGCGTCTGTCGCTGCGCGATTACTTCCGCCGACACCCAGGCGTCACTTTCCACTCGGAGGAATTCCGCAAAGAGTTTCCTACAGCTATTTTCCGCAAGGCCAACGAAAACTTGGGCAATGCGCTCGAGTACTTCCTCTCCACCGGTAACTTGCAAAGTCCGTCGGGTTTGGATCTTCAGCAAGTCGCCGGCTTCACCGTCGTTGCTGAGAAGCTCAACTTCCTCCGTTTCATTGCCCACTTCCGCATGGTTCATCGTGGTGCCTTCTTCGCCCAGCTCAAGACCACAGCCGTTCGAAAGCTTCTTCCCGAGTCGTGGGGGTTTATGTGCCCTGTCCACACTCCTGATGGTGCTCCTTGCGGTCTTCTCAACCATTTGGCGCACAAGTGCAAGATCATGACGGATAACATCGATGTCTCCAAGGTGCCCGGTCTCGTCGCCGAGCTCGGCGCTGTTGAGACTTCAACCGCCTCTACTGCTGAAAGCGTTGTCATCATGCTGGACGGTAAAATTCTCGGCTGGTGCAAGCCCAAGGAGTCGCTGCGCATTGCCGACTGCCTGCGCTACTGGAAGGTGGAGGGTAGCCGCGGCGTGCCTCTGCATCTCGAGATCGGATACGTTCCTCCCTCCACTGGTGGCTCGTACCCTGGTATCTACATGACCTCGACACCATCTCGCATGATCCGTCCCGTCAAGTACCTGCCCCTGCAAAAGGAGGACATGGTCGGCCCGTACGAACAGCCGTACATGTCCATTGCCATTGAGCCCGAGGGCATCGAGTCTGGTCTGTCAACCCACGTCGAGTTTGATCCCACAAACATGCTTTCCATCTTGGCAAACATGACCCCCTTCTCCAACTTCAACCAGTCCCCGCGTAACATGTACCAGTGTCAGATGGGTAAGCAAACCATGGGTACTCCTGGCACAGCACTGGCGCATCGCACAGACAACAAGTCGTACCGTCTGCAGACGGGCCAGACACCGATTGTTCGCGCACCTCTACACAACACATACGGCTTTGACAACTTCCCCAACGGAACCAACGTCGTCGTCGCTGTCATTTCCTATACCGGCTACGACATGGACGACGCCATGATTATAAACAAGTCAGCGCACGAGAGAGGATTCGGCCACGGTACCGTTTACAAGACGAAAAAGGTCTCGCTCAAGGACGACTCGAGAACAAAGGCCAGCAAGAGTGTCACCAAGGCGTTTGGCTTCGCCCCTCACAGCTACGTCAGCGCGTCGTACCAGGGCATGCTGGATGACGATGGTTTGCCGCACGTCGGCCGTCTTGTCCAGGAAGGCGATGTCATCTGCGCCTGGCACACGGTGACGCCCGACTACCGAGGCGACCTCGTCAACCTAGACGGCATCACGCACTACGAAAAATACAAGGACGGCGAGACGGGCTTTATTGAGGAAGTCCGCCTGATTGGTGCCGAGACTGGCTCCGAACCCCTCCAGACCATCTCGATCAAGTTCCGCATTCCTCGCGCGCCCATCATCGGTGACAAGTTCTCGTCTCGTCACGGTCAAAAGGGTGTTTGCTCGCAAAAATGGCCTACCGTCGACATGCCCTTTTCCGAATCCGGCATGCAACCCGACGTCATCATCAACCCGCACGCTTTCCCGTCGCGCATGACGATTGGCATGTTTGTCGAGTCGCTGGCGGGCAAGGCCGGCGCGCTGCACGGTCTCGCGCAGGACTCGACGCCGTTCAAGTTCAACGAGGAGCACACGGCGGGCGACTACTTTGGCCACCAGCTGATGAAGGCCGGCTACAGCTACCACGGCAACGAGCCCATGTACTCGGGTATCACCGGCGAGGAGCTCGCCGCCGACATTTACATTGGCGTCGTCTACTACCAGCGTCTGCGTCACATGGTCAACGACAAGTACCAGGTGCGCACAACGGGTCCCATCGTGCCGACCACGGGCCAGCCCATCAAGGGTCGCAAGCGTGGTGGCGGTATCCGTGTCGGTGAAATGGAGCGCGACGCGCTGCTGGCGCACGGCACGGCCTTTTTGCTTCAGGACCGCCTGCTCAACTGCTCCGACTACACGAAATCGTGGATCTGCCGGCGCTGCGGCTCGTTCCTGTCGGTGCAGCCGACGGTGTCGCAGTTTGCGCCGTCGCGCAAGAAGGCGCCGAGCGTGGTGCGCTGCCGCCACTGCGCCGTCCGCCTCAACGACGAGGATGGCATCGACCTGACCGAGATCCAGGGCGAGATCTGGGAGGACGGCCAGGGCCACTCGTGGGTCGGCGGCGACCAGACCACGCAGGTCGTCGTGCCCGGCGCGCTCAAGTACCTCGACGTCGAGCTGGCCGCCATGGGCGTCAAGCTCAAGTACAGGATCAACCAGGACGACGAGCCGCGCAAGGGAGCGCTCAAGCCGCTGCCCCTGACGGCCATCAAGGCGTAAGGAAAGGGTGGGAAAAAGTAGTAAATATCATGTCTGCCATGTTTATCATGTCTGGTTATTTTTGTGGATATTTTGTTTTTTGTTTTAGATGAGGTAAAAGTCACGAGGACGTTTGTATACCTTTGGGGGCGCATTCATAGCATTAGATTTAAGCGGTTCAATCATGACACGTCAAAAGTTATCTTCTTGAATCATGACATGTGATGTTGACAGCGCATCTGACGGCTCGTGTTCTACGTTCTTTGTCGCACAGCGGCCTTGGAAACAAGCGAGTTTTCTATGCGAGCACCCGCGCATCGCGGCCACCGAGGAACCACGAGGCAAAGTCAACCAGCCGAAATGCAGAAGCGCATTCGCATCTCTACCATGAATGCGGTTAACGTGCCCAGCCCTACTCTGTTACACGCACCAGGTTGCAATCTGGTTAATGGCAGCAAAAGGTCCCGAGGTGCGCCGACAGCTGGCAGGGACCAAACACGGCAGCTGCCCTCCTTCTCGTCGCGTTTGTCGGAGTGCCGAAGGCCACGAACAACATCCAACTGCCAAGCAAACACAAATTGCCCTTCTTCTTTGATCACATCGTCGGAATTTCTTCCATCTTTTGTTGTTTCCGTATTTGACATAATTCCCTCGCTGGGGATACACAATTCCATCATTTTCTGGTTGTCACGAGATACAGCCACTGCCGTTCTTCCTGCCGATCACCGACTTGCTCTTGTTTTGGAATTTATAAAAGCAAAGTAACATCTCGTTTCGACAATCGACAGAAACGGCGCGGTTGTTAACTCCAACACGACTGATTTGAACGAACCTATTCCATATTCGAATACGACCGCTACTGCCGTTACCTTCTTGATTACAACATTCAATTCTTTACAAACAACTCTCAACATGCTATCGGTGCTTTTTCTGGCGCTCGTCGGTCTGGCAGCGTCCACGGCCCAGTCTTACGACTACGGCATCGACATTGACCACCTCGTGCGCAGACAGGACCCCGCGGCCAAGATCATCGTTGGCAAGCTGCCTTTGGCTTCTAATGGAAGCACGCCGATCAGGCTCGAGCTCCGCGACATGCGAAAGGACGGCTATATGTGGGATCTCTACATTCTGGCGCTGAGTATGTTTCAGTCTGTCAGCCAGGACCAGTCGCTGTCTTGGTACCAAGTCGCAGGTATGGACTTTCGCACCTCGTAGAAAGAATCTCGCTGACCAGAAAGGCATACACGGGGTTCCTTTCCAGCCCTGGAACGACGTTCAACCTGCACCTGGAGGAAGTCAGTCAGGATACTGCACACACAGCTCGGTCTTGTTTCCGACGTGGCATCGGCCGTACCTAGCACTCTACGAGGTATGAACACCGCGATGCAAGTTTTCAATGGCTAATGTTGGTAGCAACAAATGTTCAAATTGGCAAATGCGATTGCGAGCCTGTTCCCCAACGAGACGGAACGAAATCTGTACCAGCAGGCCGCGTCGCGATTCCGCATCCCATACTGGGATTGGAGCTTGCCAGCTCCAGCTGGACAGACGCATCTTCCTGACTGCTTCTGGAGCCCAGTGATTGTCCAATACGGACCCAATGGGGCACAGCACATTCGCAATCCACTCTATTCGTACTTGTTTCATCCCTTGGATGAGGAAGCCTTTATCTGGAATCCAGTGAGTCCTCGCATCTACTCTTGGAGCATATTCTGACCATTTAGCTCAAACAATGGAACGAAACCAAACGAGCGCCGAACATGACCGTCAGCGAAACCGCACCGCCTTCGGAAAATTTCCAGATCAGTGCCGCACTTCTATCGAAACTCCCAGAACTACAACAGCGACTTTACATTGTGTTCTCCAATTACCATGAATACAACGCCTTTAGCAATAAAGCATGGGCTGCATCTCAGAGAACTTCAAATCTCGACTCTCTCGAGTCCATTCACGATGTTATTCACCTCTATGGTGGCCTCAAAGGCCACATGACATATGTTCCTTTGTCATCGTTTGATCCTCTTTTCTTTTTGCACCACGCAATGGTGGACCGCCTCGTGTCAATTTGGCAAGTCTTGAACCCGGATGCCTGGATTCAGCCAATGGCCAACGGCGAAACGAGCTACACAGCTCCAAAAGGAACGATTCAAAATTCTACAAGCCCACTTGTCCCCTTTTATGCCACACCGGACACCTTTTGGACCTCGGACATGGCGCGAACCACCGAAGTCTTTGGATACACTTACACAGATACTCATCTGCATGTCGGTGATAGAGTAGCCCTACAGCAGTCACTTGTACGCAAAATCAACAACTGGTACGGCGCATCCAGCCCGGCAGGAATCGTCGCCAAAAATTCACGCCTTCGACTTGCCGCACTGGCGAGCACGGGCGGACCACGGAAAACAAAGACCTCCGAGGGCATGCCCAACATCAAATTGACAGCCACGGATCCTCCAGTTGAAAAGATTATCAACGCAGGCGAATACACAGAATGGATTGCCAATGTCCAGGTCAATGTCGAAGCCTTGGAAGGTGTGTTTGACGTTCACTTCTTCGTCGGCTCGCCGGATGCCAATTCGGCTTTGTGGGCTTCATCGCCGAATCAGATTGGCACCGTGGCCATCTTCGCCATGAACCGATCGACAGGGTCGCAATCCAAAATATCGGGCACGTTGCCACTAACGTCGGCGCTCATGAAGCTTGTCGCGAAGGGAACATTGGCCAACCTCGACCCCAGCTCCGTTACGCCGTTTCTTCGGCGCAGTCTGGAGGTCAGAGTGCGTAGCCACAATGATTCGGTCATCGCGCTGGATCGCGTCGAAGGCTTGCATGTCGAAATTACAAGTACTCGCGTCAGAGTCCCTGAAAGCGACGCAGAGCTCCCTGCATGGGGCGAGCCTACCTCGGAGTGGACGGTATGGCGCGACAGAACATGATAGGCGCCGGCAGCATCGCGTTACAACAGATGATTTTGGGTGCATACTTTAGGACAGATTTGTTATCGGAATTTTGATATCGTGGCAATTATTGGCGATAGCCAGGGCTTGTATTTTCTAGGAGGCATTGTCGTATTGTTACCATGTGGTAGCTATGTTTGAGTACCTGTTAGAGTCTACCAATGGGAGTTTATTTGTTTGACGATGCCTGCGCTGTGACCAGGATGCAATTGTTCGAGGCTGACGTCTGTGAAACAATGGCGACGTTAAGCGACGGTTTCAACTCGGGTTATCGGTCCGGTATTGCTTGACCGTCTCAGTACTGACAGGTTCAAAGGATGCAGCGAAGACTTTTCAGTGAAGCGGGACGGAGTTCAACACAGCCTCAATTCTTTCAACCCGGTTGCCGAAGGAATCCATTTTATTGTCTTCCAGTCAACCCGCAGCCTCCCATCTGGCCTGCTACGACGCGGCCAGTCTCATGTCTCCGAAGAACAGTGGGCCGGGGTAGTTGTGTAGGGAAGCCCCGGCACACAGACGTCCCGCGCCGACCTGTCTCAGGCGGTTTAGCGCCTTTTTCACCTCGCCAACCTGAGGTCTGGGCTGGGCTGGGGCCTAGGGAAAGAAGAACCCTGCCGTCTTGGGCGAGGGATGGCCGGGGAAGCTCTGTTCCGTAGTTACTGGGATACAAAAATGATTCCAGGCTGCTCCAGGCCTGCTGTGCGTGGTGGCGCACACCGGGCCTGACTTGTCTACGTTAAGCTTATCGCGAATACGGCGATGGCTGCAACATGGCGAGTATCAAGAGACCGCGCCCGTTCTGAGGATGATGGGATGGAACAAGAAGGCTGAAGCAAACGAATGCTTCTTTCTTGTTTTCATTTTCGATAGGTTGGACGGAGTGCAGAGGGAAAAGATGCATGTCTGGGCCTGGTGTGGCAACCAGACCGCACACACCTTTCGTCTCGAGCACTGCCGCTAAACGGATCGACGCACTCCCGAGCGTAGACTCTCTGCTAGCAGGCCTAGTCAACCAGACACAAACAACGAGGAGTCTATGCTAGGCCCAGATGCTGACCTCATCGATTCGCAAGGGCAATCTTAAAAAAGGAAAGCGGCAAAAAGGAAAAAAATGGTACAATGTGAAGACGCAAGCCACGAAGTGTTTTCTGGGGAATTGACGTCCGATGGAACCAATCGCCAAGCTGCGAATGAGGATAGCTTGTAAGCAAAGGCACCAAGTTACCACCACACCTCCCACAGCTCTTCTGCTTGCCGACGAGCCGCAAAAAGCCCCCTCACCAGCCTTATCCGTACACCGTCATCATCGTAATCGGTTTAGCCAGCTGGGGCTAGTGCGGCGGAAAAAGTATTTGTGTTTCGTCTGGGGTGTGTGGCGACGCCTCGACAGTGGGCTCTCCCCCGGAACAATTTAGCTGGGAGCTGTGTGTGTATGTGAGTGTGACGGCTGCTGTCACTGCGTAGCTTGTTGAGACGGACGGATCTGTCCAAGACAGGAACGGCAGACGGGGGGATGAGCGAAAAGCTCCCCTGCTAGCCAGAAGAAAGTATCCCTATTTCTCCCATCTATAAAGAGACGGCATTCCCTTTCCCCTCTTTCTGCTACATTGATATTCCCGTATTATACACACACAACAACCAATTGATTCTCCAAGTCGACTCTTCTCCTTCCCAAACACACTTCTACCAAAACCTATTTACAACTTTTTTAATCGTCAATATGCGCGTCAACACCATCCTCCCCGCTGCTCTCGTCGCCACCGCCTCGGCCAAGACGGTCCGCGTCGACGTCGGCAAGAGCGGCCTGAGCTTCAGCCCCGAAGTCATCAAGGCCGACAAGGGCGACATGCTCGAATTCCACTTCTACCCCCAGAAGCACAGTGTCGTCCTCGGCGACAAGGACAAGGCCTGCATGCCCGCCTCCTCCAACATGTTCTACTCGGGCTTCGTTCCCACCTCCAACGGTGAAGCCGTACGTTCTTTTCTTTTCCTCCCCCCCCTCGCTCCGCTCGACGTGTGGCGAGTGGTGAATACGTGATTTTGAGGGACAAGGTGCTAATGATGAATAGAAATCCACATTCCAGGTCAAGGTCGACAGCACCGACGCCATGTACATTTACTGCTCCTCCGGCCAGCACTGCCAGGAAGGCATGGCCGCCGTCATCAACGGCGACCAGGCCGGCCTCGACAAGTACAAGGACAGCGCCGCCAAGGCCTCCGAGAATGTCTCCCCCAAGGAGGTCACCGGCGGCATGATCATGAGCGCCGGCAGCAGCATGTCCATGACGTCCTCCGGCACGGACATGAGCCAGACCACCGGCAGCAGCACGCCCACGGCGAGCAGCAGCAGCATGTCCATGTCCTCCGGCAGCAGCACGAGCAAGACCACCGGCGGCTCCGGCACCAAGACCACCGGCAGCGCTGTGAGCTCCGGCACCAACGGCGTGCAGAGCAGCAGCTCCGGCGCGGCCCAGCCCAGCAGCACCACCAAGCCTGGTGCCGCGGCCGGCTTCAAGGCTTCGGTCGCTGGCGTGCTCGCCGCCGCTGGCGGTGTTGCTGCTATGATGCTGTAAGAAGGCGAATGGATGTGTAAAACAAGTTATTCAAAAAGAATGCCTCTCTGGTAGAGACATGTATAGTTACGAAAGAAATAAGTAGACAATGATAATAATGGTCATTTCTGTATTCAACTCTTGGCTATTGTAACGCTGCGTGATACGTGGCAGTAATTGATTCAATTAAGGTATGCTGAGAAAAAGTACAAATGATTTATTTTCTCTGCTGTGCGCTGTACTGGTAGAATTGACGTGGTGGTGATAATGCTAGATCTCAGTGGTGATGGCGTCAAGACACGTCGAATCTCAGCCTCAAGATCGGGCCCCAGATCCGATCTGTTTCCGCATCGAGCCCTACGTTAAACGTTGTCCCAAATTAGAAACAATCTACTCTTTTAATCCCTTTTTATTAATCCGCTGTCGTGGAATAAAACTTGCGCAGTGGTGTGCATACACGCCCTCTCCTAGTTTGGGGAAACTTGCTCACTCCACCAGAAACTTGCTCACCTTGAGCGGCGGCACGTTTCTACATCAGTTACCGATAAGCTACCAATGGTGACATTGAATAATTATTGATTGGCCCATTCAAGGTCTATTCTGGAGAAGGAAGAGCATTTTTTACAAATATATCTCATGTATCGCGCGTAGGTGTCTGATCTAGACCGAGGCCCTGTTCGGCGCCTGACACCTTTACCGGACCATCTGCCGGAGGAGAAAACGGAATCAGAAAATACACATGTCATAATGCGCGCGTCCTTTGAGCGTCGGAGTAACATTGTACGCTGATATTGCTCGTACCAGGGTTGATCGCACGGTACGCATGCCGCCCGCCTCGGCGGCTGCCGTTCTAGGGCAAGGTCCAGCTGCAAGTCAGATCAGAAGATGATCGTATGCTCATCGTCCGCCCATCACCGGTGGCTTTTTACGTTGCTGTACGAGCCGGAACATCTCCTCCATCGGAGGTTTTCATTCTTCCCCACACCTGTGTATATTTATAGATGAATTGATAGACAGTGTATATAAAGCAGTGCCGCCGTCGTGGAAGAGAACATTTCCCTCTCCTGTATCATTCTTCTCAAATTTCAAGAAGATATATACACCAAAAAAGCAGTTCAAGGCTCTCATTGTCCTGGCTATCGCCTCCTTCGCCGTCGCCGGCCCTACGCTCGACGCCCGCGGTGCGCCCAACTGCCGCGGCCCTTGCGGCGCCAACAACTCGGGATGCAAGAACGGCCTCTGCCCCGGCGCCGTCGGCGTCTGCAAGTGCATCTAAGATGTCTCTGCGATTCAACTGGTGAGTGGAATATGGATGATGTACTGCAACAATTTACTTTGAATGCTGACTTGGAAACACAGAGTGATGCACTTGGATGACGCTGAATCTGTCAATGTGTCATAATGAATGAGGTTTTACGGCGAGGTCTTTGAGCCCGGGATTTTGCTTGCAAATTTCAATACACTATAAAATTAAATAAATTATATCAGCCCTTCAAGAAGAAATGTGGCTCTCCGCGGTCCCTGAAATACAAGTGATGAATCAATGGTCTCCATGCCACATACCAGATTATACCCTCAAGGGCCTGGCTTCAACCTGGTTGCAGCTTCCAACCCGACTCATACTTTTGCTCTATTAATTTGCAATAAAAAGAATTTGTCGTAGCTTGGAAAAAAACCAATGTATGGCACTTGCTCTAGGCGCTGCGGGCTTATTGGTGGCTGTGGCTGCCGCTTCGGGTGTGACACTTGGCTTTACATGCCCCCAAGTGGACGCCTGGTAGTCATCTCGTCCGCGGTCGCAGTTGGTCAAGCCCTGGTGCGCATACTGCGTATTCGCCAACACGGCCATCCAGATCGCGCCGCTCTTCCACATGACCAGCATCAACGCCCACAGCGCATGAATCTTTTCCGGGTGGCGGCGGCTGATGGTGCCGTCCAAGACGTCGGTGCAATAGTCGATCTCGATGGGCAAGCGCGTGTCCTTGCCGTCGGCGTACGCCAAGACTGGAACTACAAGCTTATCCATCAGCCCGTCCAAATCTGTCACCCCGGCCTCGGCCAGCGATGCGCGGATGCGGTCCAGTTCGGCCCACTGAGCTTCAATGACGGTCTGGCCGGTGGTGAATTTGATGCCGTTGTCGTGCGAGATTGCTTTGAACGTTGGCTCGGAGACGAGTCGCTCAGGAGCGACGGCATACTCAGGCGACGGTGCGAGCCTGCTCATGAGCGCCACCGGTCTATGGCGCAGATTGCACAGTTGCCACCAGTGCGTGAAGAGAATCGCCAGCCCCGTCGTGTTGAACGGTTCGTTTTCCGCACACCATTCAAGTGCCGCCAGGAGACCAATGTACACCGATCGAAGAGCAGCAATTGATATATCGCCACGCGTTAGTGACGGGATGATGTTGCTGACTTCGCCACAGGTGACGTCGGGCCCAATGTCAATGAGGTCATGAAGAGCGCACCCCAGACCACCCAAGACCAAACTTCGTTGATCATGGGGACTATCGTACCAGACATGCGCGAATGCGGCATCCGCCATTCTGTAGCGTGCAACAGCAGCTAAATCATCCCATACCGCGATGCAGGGCTTGGATTTCAGCTTTCGCTTATCCTCCAATGCAGCCTTCGCTTTGATGGCAGTAAAGTTGCAGGAAACTACCGTAACAATATCTTGCAGGTGGTTGTTGAGCTGAGTGTTTCCAGTTTCCTGGTTTCGGACAACGGCGTATGTATCGCCAATTCGCCCGCCGAGCTTCTGGCTGAAATTACCCGTCGAATAATCGTACATGAAGCCAGAATCCATGAGCGCCCACATGCCTGCGATGCTGCCGCCGTAGACGCCTCGATCATAGGCCAATGACATGGCCAACACACTCGTGTTTCGCATGGCACCGGTAGCGTGCTCCTTTTGACACAGAGTTTCGAAATCTTGGGTTGGGCTGGTGGCGTAGCCGCTGAGCTTCGGAGGCAGCGTATGGCCCTTGATGGGGACCTTGGCGAAGCCAGAGACCAGCAGCGTCCGGAGACCGCCAACCCGCGTCTCATGACCGCCGGCCATTGTCGCGTCCCGCATCTCGAGCAGCTTCGCGGCCGTGTGATAGAGCTCCACGCAGCACATGACGGCGCTCAACACTCTGGCGTTGCGGAGTGCCCCGATTGCGAACAGCTTGTAGGCCAACTCGTCTTGCGCGTTGCCCAGAAGAGGAATCTGGCATTGATAGCTGAAACAGCCTTCCTTGCGATTCTTCGAAATGGTTTGCTTGGCCCAGGGCTCGGTTTCAATGTCGTCGTCGACACATTGCACCTCAATACCGCCGAGGTGCCATGCCACACTGTTCGCTGCATGGGAAATAGTACCTTGAAGCTTGGACACCGAGGTCTGCACCCAAGTATCCACAAGCCTGAATCCATTTGTGCGGCTTCCAAACAGAGCGGAAAAGTTGGCTGCTGGCACCCCGGAGATCTTACCGGGGAACCACGGACTTGGTACCGGCAGCGCGTCCCAAGCCGGCGACCGGCTGCAGCCGCCCGGTGTCTGTTGTCCGGGGAAGAGCACGGCGTACGCTGCAGTGCCAACATCAAGGCCAGAATTCTGTTCCATTTCGACCTTTTCAGCCACAGCCTTTAGTTGTGCGGCCTGCGTGCGCAATTCCGCCACGCATGCGTCGGCAGACTTGTGGCACTTTCCAGTGCACTTGAAGGTCCACGCGACTGGTGGCGCTTCAGCCGCAGGTTTCACAGCTTTGGCGGCATCCATAAAGGTTGAAGCATCTAAGCAGCCGATTTCATCATCGAAACTCGTTTGCTGATTGTTGAAATTTGAGATGCTGCCTCCTGTGGCAGCTACAGCCGGAATGGCGTCTCTGTTATCGTATGCTTCAGCCATTATAATGCCTAAACAAACGACTAAATTAGTGACTTTTCTCTATAAATATGATAGTTTATCTTCAACTCACCATTAGATACCTTTCTCGCAACTTGAAGGAATGGACTTCTTCGGGCGCTGCAAAGTGTGTAGAGGTAGAGGTGATGACACCGTAGAGTTTGCTCGATTCTCCCAACTTTTGATGAAGGACGAATATAGAGCAGGGTTGACTGTCATATAAGCAAGTAATTACTGTATATAAAGGTTTTAATAGCCCAGTTAGTAGTGCCGGTACTCGTCGGTACTCGCTTGATACTGGCATGGTCTGGTCTGGTATTTTACGTCTCAAACGTTCTCAGACATCCAACCGTGTCTCAGTGGCAGATATGTAGGGTCCATGACCGAGCCGGACCCCAACCGCACTATTTTCCTTCAGCCAAAAACGTTTTTTTGAACTTCATTTCATGTATAAAATAATCATGTACATTTGCCGTAAATGCCGAGACCATGTCTGGCGACGGCTGGGGGTGAGGAGCAACGCAGCCAGAGGCGCTTTTGGGGTCAGGTTGAGACTTGCGGGACTCGATCCCGCTCATTCCACTTGGTTTGCCATCTCTGTTACAGATTAGCGATACTTGAGACTGTGCGCATAACTGCGCGGTCATGTGAGAAAAAAAATAGTGTATTCAAGAAATAAAAACGAGACTGTGTTTTCAGCTTCAATTTACTCTTTACGGTGTTCACCGGCCAGACGTGAGGGGGTTTCGGGGGTGACTGCTGGGGAGAGACTTTATTTTCCCAGCTCGCTTATCAGGTTATTTGCTGCTCGAAAGTTATAACCTAGCGCAAAGTTTACAATGATTCGTGACCGCGTGGATTCCCCGGCTTGGTTTGCACCAATTTGTAATGGCAGAGCGTGTAAGTGAGCGGGTAAATTTTCGGCCAACGCAACAGAACCAGTAGTTGCATTGGGTCTGTAGCGGGAAAATACTTGTCAAAAAATGCGGCTGGCGCGAAAGACGTGATAAGAGTCTGGAGAGATCGAGGCTGAGTTTCTGATCTAGCAATATTAGTTCTACTGTCTACTAGGATTCAGATCCTCTCCCCTTTCGGCACTCTGGTCCCCTTTTTTTCGCATTTGAAGCGGCATATCCCGTGACATACCGAGACAGTGTTAATAGTATTCATAAGTATAAGTTGAGTATTCTTACAGCCTCTCAGGAAAACGCAAGACAGCGGGCAAGTTCATTCCTAGCGAGAAAAATGCCTCAATTGTCGAGACATTTACTTTGAGTATTGAGAATTGATGTTATAACCAATTATAATAAACCTTTTTGTCTCTTATCCGGAGTAAGACACGGCACGGACGGTGTAGCGAGGCTGTTCCGGTCAACGCCAAAGACGCGGCACAGGAGACCGTCACATTCCGGCCGGCGGACCCGGCCAACAACCACGGCACAAGATGCCATTTCGGACTGATAACCACATACTCTTCATAAAACTGCAGTGGTTAGCCAACAGCAGCTCACTGCCGATGTGGAATGTGACAGGGTTCTACCTCGCCATCACGCGAGAGTCTAGATTTCGGTGATCGTCTTCTACATACTCCTTTGGCAAGGGTTGTCGCGGTTGAGACGTAAAACATCACCAGGACTGGCAGTGAGGAATTTACAGGTGTAAATTCGTACTACCCGACTGACTGCTATACAAAAGCTCACAGGTACTAAAGGGTCGCGATTGTCTGTCGAAGTTTTTCGTCTCATCACCACGCTGAATCTTCCTGTTCACGTTATACACGGCCAGTTCTCAATACCCTTCTTCATCATCTGCATACTTTTCTGCTTCCTACAAACCCCATCTTTGCACACTTGCAAAAAAAAAAATATGAAGGTCTCTTCCATCATTGCCACTATGCTGGCCGCGGCCGGTTTCGCCGCCGCGCGCACCCAGGCCGAGGAGGCCGCCTGCGCAATCGTCCCAAAGGCCGTGAACATCGCCGGCAAATTCGTCAACGTCGCCCTCGGAAATGGGGAGGGCGTCAAAAAGGCCACCCAAGTCGGCGGCACGGCCTTCCAGTCCCTGCTCGACTGCCCGAACCCGCCGGAGATGCCGAAGCTGGGCGAACCGGGCGACAAGGACTGCGGCGGCTTCGTCAAGGTTGCGCTGGACGGGGGCGTCGGGTTGCTCAAGAACACGATTGGACTGATCGCGCCACCCAAGTTTGACGAGGGCCTGGACGGCGGCCTCAAGGGGTTTAGGACGACGCTGGGCTGTCGGAAACAGGACATTGAGGTGAAGAATAGTAGGTGGGTAGATATTGAGTAAAGTAGGAATGGGAATGCTGCTTGGGTCGTTGTATGGAGTTCTCCGTTGGGAGTTTAAGCTCGGCCGACCACGAGTAAGCAAAATGATAGTTTACAAGTCAGGGCAATTAATTATTTAATCATTCAACCAATCATTTATTCAATCAATTATTCCATTAACCATATCTTATACCAAACGTAACTGCAGCCAACGCCGCACCCAAGTTGTTTATATGAGTTCTTGCGCCAGGGTTATTCCTAGAAGCTCAGTCACTCACCCACCCCATGCTTCCTTTCACTTACACCTCATGTCTCCCTTTATTCGTTCCGGACGAGGCCAGCGGAAAGAGTAGCGCTTTGCTCTCCCCCCACTCCACCAGCCCCCCAGCGAAGGCTTTTGTAAGCAAAAAAAAAACCGAACTTCTTTAATGTCGCTGAGCAATGTAATACCAAATAACGGGTATGGAAGGGAGCAGACCCAAAAGCTTCCAGGTTCAACGGACAGATAGAAGGAGAAAGAGAGAGAGAGAGAGAGAGACAGCATGATGCTGACAGCTTCTGCCGCGCCTTGCAGAGGGTGGTGTGCTGGTAAACGCAAAAAGGAACTCTAGAAATGCCGGATCTGTCATAAAGCTCTTCTAGTGACCAGGAGGTGGTGGTTAACAAGCTCGCCTTTCATCTTGTACGACGACTCTCCAATTCATCTGTCAATCGACATCTTACTTTGCGCCTCTGGATAGGCAAGTTCCGAGCTCGTTCACAAAGGAAAAAAAGGACTGTTTTATAAAGCACGTCTGTGTAATTTTGTTGTTGGGCATCGTAACAAAGGCCCTTTGAAGCCAATCTCTATGTTTTGTACGATATTGATAATCTTCTATAAATAGTATACATATATGGACTCCCAAGTCACTGGCCCCAGTCACTGGCCTCCAAGTCACTGGCATCGTTGCGGGACGGACTCGTCGACCCTAACCCACGATGCGCTTACGCACCGAATTTGGAACCCCCATCTGGAAACGCCAAACGTAGACCTGCGGCCGATCTATCGGCCGCTAGACTTGAGCGGCGGGGAACCGCAATGACAATGGTCAACACGGTTGGCAAACTGCGTGCTTCAAGAGCCCAATATGGAGCGATGACAACAAATCGTCTTGTTTCAGACAAGAGTTTGAAGACGTTGCTGTGGTTTTGTGAGGGCAGCTTCATGAACCGCCAATATTTCGTCGCGACTTTGCCACTCGTCATAGAGCCCAGTGTTGACGTTAGTCTCTTGAATCGGGAACGGCACAAGCCGCATGCAGAATGGGGAAGCGTATCGAGGTCCGACATGGGTACTGGCTTCTCGGTCGTAGACATTGGATAACGGGTGAGGAGCAGTGATGCTAGCGATGGGGGGAAAGACCAGGACAAGACGACACGGAATGATCCTCTCCCCTCCAGCGAGGAAACCTGGGTTTTAAATAGTGCTAGGTTGGTATCCGGGCTAGCTCAGCCGCTGAGCTTTATCATATACTCTTTGAGCGAGTGTTTCAGCAGAACCAGCTCTCTGCGTTGTTGATGCAGGCAGTTATTTGATGCCGACACCCTTGGCCACCACCTCGCGGGCATAAAATTCCACCAGCATCGTGGCATAGCCCTCAAGCTCCTCGACGGGAATGGCCAGTCTAAAGTCATTCAGGACGAGGAATTGAAGCTCCAGGTGGTTGAGTTCGGCCAGAGGCAGACCACCAACCTAGGGGGGTTAGCATTAGTTGGGTTGTGGGAAAGGTTGTGGAGAGCATTACACACCTTGGCATATCTTGAGTTGGTATAAAAGACGTCTGAGAAGAATTTGCTTGCGCAAGTGACTCCAGAAATTATCAGACGATGAATGTTGAAGCTGTCGACGACGAAATAGGTCGCCGGGGTCGCCGCAGTACGATCTTCAGGCGTAAAGGGCTTGGTCCGTTCTTCGCGAGCCGTTGGTGAATCAACCATGGCGTCGTCCTCGTCGTCATCGTCATCCGCCAGATCCGAGTCTGTCTCGTCCGAGTTGTCGGCAGCAGCCGCCGTGGTATCACGCATGGTAGTGTCGACCTGCCGCGAGGCAGAGCGCGAATGGGCTGGGTGTGAGTGCGACTGCGAGGCGGCCCTGTGGCGCGCACGCTCCGTCTTGACGACTCTGTCATTAACTCGCTCCGTCATGCGGTCAAAGTACACGAGCAAGCTCAAAAACACTTCATAAGTGGTTGGGCAGTACTTGTGTATTCTGCCGAGATAGCTCAGTATGGAAATGGCAGGGACGTTTTTGCCGTGAAAGGCGAGGACGGAGTGGCTGAGGGCACTCATGTGGGAGCCGGCCGAGTCGTGGTTCTGGTTGGCCTGCTGCTGGTGAGCAACGTTGCGCTGCATGGCATCGTGCTGCAGGTCGTTGGTCGTGGTGATTTTGGTGAGGAGGGCGGCGACCATGTCAATGACGTCGTTTATGGGCATGGCGCTAATCTCGTATTTGGTCTGACCAGTCGATGTGCCGTTGGCGGCACCGCCGAGGGCGCCCTCCTGGACAAGCGTGGTGATGTGAGCGAGATCGCGGACATGAACGATGGTCTGGTTGGTTGGGGGGTTGGCGGGAGGCGCGAGAGGACCAGCCGAGACTGCTGGGCCGGCGGCGGCAGCGGCGGCGGCGGCGTGGATGCGGTAGTCGTCTGAAGGCGGTGAGGGCTGCTGTCGAGGGTCGGCAGCTAGGGCATCGGTGCGGAACTGCGTGGCAGAGACGTCGTCTCTGCTGATGGCCTCCATAGACGCGAAGTTTGCATCATCTGCCGGGGATGGCGGGACCACGGCGGCGGGCGACGAGGACAGCGGGGGCGAGGGAAACCTGGCCGGGCCGGTGCGTGAGGAAGGAGAAAATTGGGCGTTGCGAGCCGAGGTGGCGGGAGAAGCCTTGGCGGCACGTTGGGATGTGGCCGAGTCCCTGCGAGACGAGGCGATTCGCGACGAAGGCGAGTGGTGTGGAGGGGCGTTGGTGGCGGACGAGGAGGAGGAGCGCTGCCGCGCGCGGCCGGGGGACTGTTGGTAGTGAGGAGGTTCGTGGGAGCGGGGCGACTTGCGAGGCAGCGACGAGGAGCTGGTAATCATGGTATGGAATCGTGAGAGGTCGGTTACGAAGTCGCCAATTACTGCTGCCATTTCATCGTCGTGCGAAAAGCTGGGTGTGCGTGTGTGTTGATTGTCTTGACCGGCGGACGAGGGTACTTTGTTTCCCTGCGAGTCTCCGGCTGTGTTGTCTTGGTGCGAGGCGGGGGCAGTGCGACCAGCAGAAGCGGGACAAGAAAAAATTATTGTCTGAAAAAAACGCGCAAAATAGTAAATGCGAGATTAGCGGGCGCTTCTAGTGAAAGAAACAAAGAAGAAGAAAATATAAAGGACAAATGCGACGCCGATGAACAAGGAGAAAGGGAGAAGACGGGCAGGATGCAGTGGCGGAGAAAGATGGTGGCGGAAGAGGCGACGAGGCAAAGAGACGAGGGGAAGAGGACAGGACTGGGAGGAGCAACGCCAACTTTTTTTTCTTGGTTGGCTGGCCTGCTGCGGGCGTTGCTTGGCTGCTCCAATGCGTGGTCGAGTCGAGGCCAGGTGCCTGGGCTGAGGCGGGGGAATGCAGCGGGCTGCCTTTTTAGCGGGCTGCTAGCGGCGGTGCCTGGTGGTTTCGCTCAGGTGTTTCAGCGGGTTGTCCGCCGTACCTAAGGTAATCAAACCGCTGCTGTCCACTGTAGCAAAGATTTGGCAGTGTTGGGTGACGCTATCGCTGCTTGCGGCAGGCGACAATGAACCGGAACGGCCAGCCCGAGACGATGATGCCACAGAAAAAGAGGAGCCGGCTCTCGGGCCAGGGCGAGGATGTAGATATGGATTTCCCGATTTCATGACTCGGAGGCCAAGACTGCATCGCGAAATAAACAGAGCCAT
This sequence comes from Paracorniculantispora psalliotae, assembly GCA_002796755.1. Lineage (NCBI taxonomy): Eukaryota > Fungi > Ascomycota > Sordariomycetes > Hypocreales > Cordycipitaceae > Paracorniculantispora > Paracorniculantispora psalliotae. The sequence goes on along the minus strand of PHFE01000029.1, from coordinate 1,250,204 downwards.
CTCTGGGGAATATATATCCCGCACTGCGAATGCGGTCGCATGTCTCTCTCTCCGAGGACAGGGTGCATCACCAGCCGCATCCCCCGTCTCAGTCGCTAGACGCACATGCACGTCGGCGGCCGCGATCCCGTGCCAGCGTCGCATCGCACAAAGGCTAGGCAGCCCCTCCAGCGGTGTGTGTGTGAGACGTTTGCTGCCTTTTTCTTGTGACACGGGAAGAAACTAGCGTGGGATGCCAAAGGAAGTTGGGAGGGGCGCGTTCGATGATGTGCCTGGCCTGCCATCTAGAACCAGCTGGATGTATTCATGGCAGGCATATGCCCATACATCGTGAACAAAGCCACAGACAAAACGGCGGCATCGTCTTGCACCCCGACGACGTCACGTCACCCGGGCTGTTGCCGCGCACGTGGAGTCGATGTAGCGGGATGGCGTTTGGCCATCGGAAATGCAATATGGTATGGGAAATGGGAATGGAAATTGGGGGGAAAAGCGAGTAACGGAAATTTGAGTAAAGGAAACAAAGCGAGAAACTTTGTCGGTTCTCGTTGTTGAATGCAACTCACCAGATGTATAGTTTTTGCTTGCAGCGTGGTATTATCAACGTCGCAGCAGAACCACGACTAACTTTCTGTTCTTTTTCGTTGAAGACGGGAGCAGCGCGATTCGTTGCTACACTAGACGTCACGAGTCGACGTCGTCAGAGGCGTATTTCCGGCGTGCCCGTTTGATGTCGTCGATGGGCTGTCCGTAGTGGGATGATGAAACGACAAACGGCGAAATATCGAAAGTCGAAATAAGCCTTTCTCGTGTCCTTTTGATGAATCCACAACAACCCTGGTCTCTGAACCTGTCCAGCAAGGAAATCGTCGGTTCGCGTTTCTTGATTCGGCGTGGCTGTAACGCAGCTGATCGGCAGCGGCTTGCGCAATGGGGTGGGCGGGCGAGGCTGGCTAGCTGCTGAGGCTGGGGTGTTTTTCTTGTGTCTCAGAAAAGGGAAGATATAGAAACGTTTGCCTGTATATGCGAATATCGTTGAGTATTTGCTCAATTTCTTTAAATTCGTCGTTTGCTGGATCGCTAACTCGGCTGGAGATGCTGCTTGTGTATGTCTTATAGCGGTCTGGGCTGATCCGATGTTGCGTGTGGGGGTGTGAGCGGATATGCTTGAATCCGTCTGTCTTTTTTTCTTCCGCTTGCACAGTCTTTGATTTCAAAAGATGTGTCTTCAATATTCGATTGATGAAGATGAATGAAGACGACTTTGGATAAAGGAGGAAGAAGAAAGATGTTGTTGGAAGAATGCGTTTTTGCTTGACGGCCCGTCGTCAGCGCAGGCGCCTCGTGCTCCCCAACGTGGGTGTCAGTCAGCTCTTTCGTTGGCTCCACGTCGAAGAACAAAAACAGGTGGCCACACCCCTGAAAGGAAAAGGAAGCAACACGCAATGCGCACACGGATGTTCAGGGATCTATCCAATGGGTTTATGTTGAAAGAAGAGAGAGAGGGGGGGAGACGGGTTGAAAGGGGAGTGAGTGACATTCAGCAGGCGGCCGGACGGATGGCACGCAGCAAGGTACCCGAAACGACGGCCGCCTTTTTTTTTTTTAGCGCAAGGCTCTGCTGCATACTACTTCTTCCCTCTCTATCTTTCTCTCTTTTGCTTGACAAACATCCCCTCGTCCTGGACGGATAGCTGCCTGCTTATTTCATGCGCCACGGACGTGGTCATCGGCCGGCCCGCCTACTAGGCCAACAAACCCGCCAAACCACGACGCCAGCTTGCCGCACGTGGGCCCCAGCTCTGGCTACCCGCTGTGGGGAAGCCTTCACAACGACAGCTTCCGCCGAAACGTTTTGTGTTGACCGACATCTGGCCCGTGTACCTGGATCAGGGCTTTGAATTAAAAATCTTGATATGAATAAGGAAACAGAATGTCTCGGTCATGTTTTCCCGTCTTCCTTTGCTCTCGCTAATTTTGACGGAGACGTGCCCGGACAAACAGTGTGCTGTGCTGCCAATTCTCCCGCTTTCGTCATCGGCCACACCCCCAATCCCATGCCATGCCCTCTCCACCACGGCTATAATTGGTCCATTTCAATCACATACAAAGAGGCCATGCTGTTGAATCGCTCCTCTCTTACTATGCTCTCCAACTGTTTTTCATGCAGTTTTATCGGGAAACAGACACCGACTCGTCCAGTTCCCGTCGCTCATGCCGGTGTACGTCATATCTGTGATGCCAGCGCGCCTCGCATACATCATACCTGCTGTCTGTCTCAGCAAGCCGGCCCGACGTGGCAACTGTAGCCCAAAACACAAACGCCAGCCATTCACAGCTCGGTTTTTATTTTCAAATCATTGCTGCCTCGTAGACGTCGTATTCGGCCTACACTGTTAAATAGAAACACCTTGCCAACGTGTTTCGTTGCCCTCTGAGCCACACCCCGCGTATGTCCCTCTGCACGTTGAGTACACCCAAAACTACAAATGACGCATACCGCAACTCTATTACCGGTACACGAGTATTTATAAATTTTCAGCCCTACATAGCTCATTTGCTACCTCTCCCCCTTCTAACCGCCACCTCCCTTTGCAACCACACCGCCAATGGGCCATGGCATATCACACAGTCCCGAGACACGAAATCATTATCATCGCGATTCAAAACCCCGGCACGGAAGCGACATGGCAACCTACGACACTATTACTTTGTCGGCTGCACAGCGCGAGTTAGCCAGAGAGGCAAGGAAATGTCTCGAAACGGGTAGTGGCAAGGACGGCAAATACACATTTTCACCCATTAGCGACGAACTTTATCGGTCACTCTTAGCTGTAGTAGTAAGTGCATTAGCCAAGTCTGGTTCTAACATTGTCTGACTTATCGCTAGGGTGAAAAGCTACGTGAACGTGACCCAAAGATAAAACGAGTGGCAAAAAATACAATCCTGCTGCGGAAAGGCAGGCCACTTCTCGTCGACGTGTGCCACACCATGGTGGCGATTCAGCTGCCGGTTGATGAGACTGATCGAGTTGTTAAGGTACAGAAGGGCCTAGGTAAGGATGATCGCGCGGTTGATTGGGGTCCGGGGGAGGCTTGTTTTGTTCCAAAGGGCTGGACACTAAGGTCCGAGACTGACGATATCATTATAGACATATGGACTTTTTTGCTAGAAGAGGTCGAGCCTAAGTAGTATTTATATACCCATAATCTAGCCTGAGGTAATTCCGATTCTTGACATAGAGTGAGACTCCGTCTACCCCGATTGGATCACTAAACACATCCAAGGAGTGGATTTCGGCAGAGTTTGTGAAGGGATTGAATGTAGACTCTTGTAGCGGATAGCTGATATCCCATCCACCACCGCCATGAAAACCAGATACTCGGCCCGTCCCGCCGCGCCTCTCTATTCCTCCCTTTCTGCATCATGCCTCGCCAATAGAGGACTAGACATGCGAAGCTCTTCGTCTTCTTATGTCGACCGCCACGCGCTGACGTTTGTCGCCCGTCTACAATAGCTTGCGCCCAACTCAGCCGATATACCGCCCCAAATGGCTCGTCATGTCTCACCCCTTCCTCTCCATTCACCGCTCCATTTCTGCGTATTCGCATTACTTACACATCAAATCACGATTCAGCCCTGCCTTCTGACTTCTGACGGCATATCCATGATTCTTGAATTCTTTTGTTTGCTCTCTCAAGACCGCGTCGGTACTATATTGTACAAATTCTCTATCCTCTTCGTCATCCTCCACCTCCCCCGTCCGTTATCATCTAGTCGTGACGCACGGTATAGTCCGTGTCGGGCAGGTACAGGTGGCGGTCCGCGCCCTTGGCCGTCAGCACCACCATGCGAATCACGCCGCCCGAGCTGCCGTCCCACTTGATGGCCTCGCGCAGCGCACCCTTGACAAAGTCGACCGCCTCGGCCTCCTCCATGTTCTCCTTCCAGTTGGCGTCGCAGTAGCCGTAGATATATGTCGATCCCGAGCCGCCAATCGCGTATGCTTGCTTGTGCAGCGATCCGCCCAGCGGGATCGAGTAGACCTGCCCGCCGAACCGCTCGTCCCAGCCCGCGATAATCAGACCAGCTCTGTAACACAGTCAGCTTTTTGTCCTCCTTTGCCAGTTTCCTGCTTCTTTTAGCTTCATGGGTCACTCACGATAGGCGGTCCTTGTTGGCGTAGCAAAGTTCTTGGAAAATAGACGCCGCGGTTTGCGTCATCGGGGGCTTGCCGCTCTGCATGGCAAACATGCCCAGCTGGTATTGCACAATGTCCGCCACGGCCTGTGTGTCCGCCGCCGAGCCCGATCGGCAGCACCAGATGGTGTCGTGTACTCTTGTCAGCTTATCCGTCACTCGGTTGGCAATGTAGGCGCCCGTCGTGGTGCGCGAATCGGCACCTGCGTTGGTTAGCGTCCAGTTCGAGCCCTCTTCATCTGCATATCGTCGCGCGCATACCGAGAATGACACCGTCCTTGAATGTAACCGCCATACTGCTCTCGTTAGCATCCGTCCGTGACCCGATTCCATGACCTATACGTACATCGAGGTACCCAGGCTGCCACATATTAGCTTGATTCATGTCCATCGTCGCATGCGCAAACTCACTTGACCTCGCCCTTCTTCAGGTGCTCCATATCGACGTGGATGCCATCTATTCCCCATCATTAGCTTGGCTCGTAGTTGCCCGCGGCTGGCCAGGCAAACGAACCCTCAGACAGCATTCCTGTGTTGCGAAACTCCATAATGTCGGTATATGCAATGGATTTGGCGAATATATAGCTTTCGGTTTCAATGTCCTAGTATGCACTTGGATTCGTCGTTGTCTTAATTGTGATGCGTGCGATGCGGCGAAGTCGAATGGGGTCGGAGCTCTCTAGCCTAGCTCAGGCAGCTTCGGACGCGCAGCCGCGACGTCCTCAGAGCTACCTGGACTTGTCACGTGAACAATCACGTGCATATGCCGCTGCGTCAACAAGCTGATGCAGCAAGGGAGAAGTGTAGAAAAAGCAATTATCATCTATTTACTTGATTAAGCCGTTTATTGTTATTAGCCACCGTCAACGGCCGTGCTGCACAATAGTGGGCAGGTGCATGCAAGTCAAACCAGTATATTGATGCTTGAGTACGCCAGATGGTCTATGATGATCCGTGCCGCTATAAATCCAAAAGAATAATGAAAAAAAAGATGCCGCCTTAAAAATACATGGTATGTCAAAAACAGAAGAGAGACCTGGCTGGTGTGTTATTCTTTCTTCTCCTCTCCCTTCTTCTCTTCCGCCGCGGCGCCCTCCTTCTTCTTGTCGTCGTCGGCGCAGCCGCAGTCGTAAAAGTCGCCGATGGCGTTGCAGTCAAACGCCGGCTTCTCCAGGCGCTCGTTGACGAGGTTGTGGGCGAAGCAGAGCCAGCCCGCCGCCGAGCTGCGCGACCCGGACTGCGGCGGGTACTTGGCGAGGATGTCGCGAAAGTGCCGGGCGCAGTCGCCGCACGGGTACAGACGGCCGAAGAGGTGCATGAACGTCTCAAACGTCGTGCGCTCGTCCTTGGTGGGCTTGTCGGGGAATCGCGCGGCCATGGTGTGCAGGAAGCGCCACGTCGCTCGTCCGAGTTCGGCTCTGTTTGCCTCGTGTTAGTATGGCAAATGCAAAATGTCCTCTTCGTAATTGCTCGTCATTGGGGGTCGTACTTTAGCGTCGCATTCTCCAGCTTGGGCGCAATAGAGTCGCCCTCCAGCGACGGTAGTGAGTCAATGTCGATGCTGAAGCCCGCAGAGGGCGTTGGCGACGGCGCGCCGTCTTTTACGAGGTGCGCGTCGTTGTGTGAATGGTCGTCGGTCGAGGCCTGCGCCGGCGTCTTGGCTGCTATGGGTGTCGCATTGTCGCGCGCCGCGGCCGGCGCCGATGTGAAGAAGTAGGATATGCTGAGGAATAAAAAGACAATGAGGAGGAGCGACAGCGTCAGGTGCTGGCGGCGTGCCATCTCGACCAGCGTGACGGGGGAGGGAGAGAAGTGGGCAAGGGAAGAAGCGAGCGAGTGGCGTGGTGTTGAGGGGGACTTTAAGGTTACGAGACAACTGGCACCATCACGGGCCACTGTGTTCGGGGCGCCGCCACTGCGGCGGAGCTAGGGAGAACGGGTGGGCCGCTGCCGTATTGAAAGATCGGTATGGGCGACTGCATTCTTCACGTCGGAGAATCAAGAGCAAATTTTGAATTACGCGATTCTAATCATTAAACTCCCCTTTTCAGCATAGTACTCAATATTTACTGCTGCTTGTGGCCAATGCATCCGTTGTGGCCACGTCGAACCTGTTCGGACCCTGCATGTACATGCTATTTATAGACATTGCAGATGTTGTACAGACGTGCCAGAGTCGCAATGGAGTGTGATGGACAGAAGATCTTTCTATATCCATGATTTTTATTTCCACCGCCGTGAGCAGCCGGATTATCGGTATCTTGACTATCGTCGGCTTGTCGATTGCGCCCTTTGCATGACACCATCGCTGCATCCCGCATCCACTCCAGCCCAATCGTGGCCGAAGACGGCGACTAATACACGGCTACTAACGAAACAGATTAATTTTTGCGCCTTCTGCATGTAAACCATGCGTTGCTACAATCATGTATAAATTTATGCTATTCACGCTTTTCAAAATGAAAACTCGGCATCTTTTCACCTGATAGACGCAGCGGTTCGTTCCGTATCAACGTTGTCGATAGTGACCCAGCATGGACACCGAGACCGAGAAAGCTGTCCCCGGCCTCCATGAACCATCCCTCGCTCCCAACTCCCATGCCCTCTCCGAGCGCGAGAGCTCTCTCGGTCCGCCTCCGCCCGACGGCGGCTTCGAAGCCTGGGCGCAGGTCATCGCCGGCCACCTCGTCGTCGCCGTGACCTGGGGCTACGGCGCCAGCTTCGGTGTCTTCCAGTCCTACTACGAGACGACGCTCCTCCCCGCCTCCTCCCCGTCCTCCATTTCCTGGATCGGCGGCTTCCAAATCTTCATCCTGCTGTTCGTCTCCACGGCCTCGGGGCGCGCCACCGATGCAGGCTTTGCGCGGCCGGTCGTGGCCGTGGGCGCGGCGCTCCTGCTGCTGGGCACGTTTGCGACGAGCGTGGCGCGGACGTATGCGCAGATTTTCCTCGCGCAGGGCTTGTGCGTGGGGGTCGGCCAGGGCTTGATGTGGCTGCCGAGCGTGACGATTATATCAACGTACTTTGTCCGAAGGAGGGTGTTTGCGCTGACAGCGGCGGCGACGGGCACAAGCACGGGCGGTATTGTATTCCCCATCATGATTCAGTATTTGATGCCAAAAGTCGGCAAGTATAAATGATACACTTACTATTCGGTATAAGTGCATACTAATATAAGTCCAGGCTTTGGTTGGGCGGTTCGATGTATGGGCTTCGTCGTGCTCGCCATGCTACTCGTCGTCTTTTCTCTGCTGCGTACGCGGCTTCCTCCTCGCAAATCCGGTCCTCTCATCGAATGGCGTGCTTTCAAGGAGCCATCTTACATGCTTTTCACCTTTGGCATCTTTCTCCTCTACTGGACACTCTACTTTGCCGTCTTCTACGTGCGTTTTATCTACCCCCTCTCACTTACACCACCCTACCTAACATTGACAACTCAACTGACCATTCACACTACTGTAGATCCAAGTTTACGCCGTGGAGGAGCTTCACCTCTCTCCCTCCGCCGCCCTCAACCTCATCCTCACCATCAACGCCTGCGGCATCCCCATCCGCGCGCCCTGCGGCTACCTCGCCGACCGCTACCTCGGCCCGCTCAACTGCCTCATCCCCTGGGTTGCCGTCTGCAGCCTCCTGCTCTTCTGCTGGGCCGCCCTCGACAGCGTCGCGGGCCTCTACGCCTTTGCCGTGTGCTACGGCCTCGCGTCGGCGGCCGCCATGGGTCTGTTTGCCGGCACCGTGCCGTCGCTCACGCGCGACCTCGACAAGATCGGGACGCGCGTCGGTATGGTACTCACGCTCATGAGCCTCGGCCCGCTGACGGGACCGTCGGTGGCCGGCGCGCTGATTGCACGATCGGGCGGCGGATATCTGGCCGCGCAGATGTGGGCGGGCGTGTCACTGTTGGTGGCGGCGCTGGCGCTGACGGCGGCACGGCTGATTCGAACGGGTCTTGTTCTGAAAGTCAAGGTGTAGACGTATTTGGTATAAATTCTATACATGCTAAAAATCTTCTTTTCCGCCTCTGAACCTGATCCTTACTCATACACTAGTCTTGTCTGTCATCTCGCGCGCTTTCGCCAGCGCCTCCTCCACAGTCACCCTCGTCTCCTGTATCGTCGCTTCACTGCCTGCTTTCCGAAGAGCTTTCTCATCCTGATCAATGTTCCCATCCCAATCTGTCTTCATAATCAACAGACCCTTTTCTTTCGGTTTGTCATTGTCGCAGCAGATAAAAACCTGCCGATGCAGCGCCCGGCCCTTGGTGCGCCAGCCGCGGCGCTCGTCGTCCCGGCAGATGACGGGAAATAACTCCAGCATGTGCGGCCGCGTCATGTACAGCTGACAGGTGACAGGATCGGCGATGAGCTGCAGTGACGCCTCCGACGGCGGCACCCGCTCTGTCATCGGATCGATGAGGGCCGCCAAGGGCAGCGCGGCCTTCAAACCGGTGCTGAAGATGGCAAAGACGCGTGCGTCTTTCGGTGGCGGCTGCACGGCCAAGACAAGAGGCTCAGCTGTGTTGCAGTGTTTGTAGTGGTCCAGTATGTCTTGCTCGGTGACGTCGCCTAGCCGCAGGCTCTCCAGCTGCATAGCCAGCTCGACGTTGACGGGCAGTAACCGCTGCTCTAGATGCCAGGCATCATTGGCTTGATTTGCGAGTACAACAACTGCCTTGCTTGGGAGTTGTTCTTCTGTGATGACGACGAAGGCATGCGGGTATGTCGGGAGCTCCCTGCTCTGTACTGTTTTGTAGAGGTCAGTGAGATGCCGCGTAAAGTGCTGCGCGCACTGCTCAACGCTGTCTACACCGCGTTTTGCCGATACTGTGAAAACATCAGGCTTCGCAAGCCGACCATGCGGCCACTTCAGCACTTGTCTTGCAAACGTTTCCGTAGCCCGGTGGCAGACCTCTGTGACACTGTCCGACGAGACGCCTTGTAAGCCGTAGGCGAGTATCAGGCTGTTGTCGAGGACGTAGCCGCTTCCGTCGGTAAACACCCCCGGCGCATTCTCAGGTAGAGGAATTTCCATTGAGCCGGGGGAATTGTTTCAATGTTTTGCAATCTCTGTTTTCACATGAATACATGAATATTTGACAAGGTGCAAAGTGGCAAGGTGAACGGGAATGAAGTCATGCGGGGATTGGTGGAGATCTCGATCGCTTTCCATTTCTATGACGTTGGTTGGCTGAGTTCAACGGCACTACCCTGGTTTTGTCTTGGAAGCGCACAAGGCTGAGCTTAATTCGGGTCATTACATTTATTCGAAATTTTCTGGTAGAAATTGCTTTGATGGTATGGCCGGTCTACTGGGCGCCGGGCACAATTGAGACCCGCGAGCCGTTGCCTGTCGCAGAGGTGCTTGTCCAGGCGCTAATTCGGACGGTAGCAGGGCCGTTGCAAATATTTCTCGGTTTAGCGCAACCATGGTGCAGTTTTGGCACATTTCCACAGTGCACAATGGCTGCGCGTAAATGTACAAAAGGGCAAAGCAAGCTCGCGTGCCACGAGCGAGGGCGTATGACATCCCCACCCAGGCACGGGAAGTGACAGCATCATATTGGCATCTAATATCACAGTGACATGCTTTTTCTACCCTGCATCGTTCATTGCCTGACGCCAAGGTGTACCTGGGTTGATTTAGAGTATATTTTGGAACACGCTGCCAATGGTAGCTGCAATGTTTCTCAGAGCCACCATGTCGACCAAGATTTCCACCACGGTCTAATAAGTCGAATATGGAGAATATGGCCTGTCTTTTGAAGCGAGAGACGGCATGTTTATGCATTGACAGCCCGTTCCACACTTTGTGTGCTCTCGAGGTACGTACTCAGGCCATCGCCAATTCTTCAGCCCACTGGCGTGACCTTGAACGACGAACCAAAACGACCACGGATATAAGGCAAATATCGTCAGTTGCTGGTACATACGGCCATAGATATCAGAAAATTCCGGGTCCCGTCTGCTCCCCGATCGACAAGCTGATAATCGGCAGATTAGTAGTTGGGTCGGTGACGACCAGCGAACACCGGCTGCTGTATGTTTCTTTTTGTCTTTTTGCGCATTTCCTTTGATGTTTCGTCGTTTTTTTACCAAGCTGACTTGTTGCATTGAAAGGAGTACTGCGGTGTGAGCTACGACGCTGCTTGCCAATCATGAATGTAGATACAACCTCACATCTATAGAGGAGATGGGATGGACATTCACGTAGACTACAGCGATAAGAATAGAATATGCCTATGGCAGTGTTATAATTTTTGCAAATGCCCGCGAAGAAAAGTCGGACTCACCACCGTGTTTTCCTCAGTATTGTATAGTGCGATTCTTTCTCATGCCGATACTGCACGGTTGTAGCGGAGCAGGGACGCTTGCTGAGGAGAAAATCTACCTGCCAAACTTGAGTATGGTCGCTATTACTTGTCTGCCATTCTATTCCGCTTGCTAAAAGCACCATGCCATATCGATAATTGCAACGCAGTCCAGGCATTGGTCGGCAACGGACATGGTTTCGACGATGCGGTTGGGAGGGTGCTCAATCAAATGAGATGGTAGCAATCAAAGTCAATGCTGGTATTGGAAACTAGTCAAAGAATCGGCCCAGAAAAGTCCGAGCGACGACCATTGCAACATTACAGCCTGCGTGGGAAATTGCATAGAGGCCGCGTGCGCGACGCTTTGGCGGCGCCATGATGTTGAAATGTCAACTTCTGGCGTCGGCTTTGGGCTTACCCAGGAAATAACACCACACGGGTCTGAACAAAATCATGTTATTTTCCTCACACAATATTTCAGCTCTACTTAACCATGACTCCTCTTTTTTTAATCTTGTTAATAATCCTATCGTGGCTAGGACTGGCCACTGTCGTCAGGTAAAACGCGGGAGAGCAGATGAGGGAAGCCAGATTCGAGTACGTGCAGCAAGTTTATTTCTCCGCTGATAGGGGATAATGGGTCTTGGAGAGCATGGCCTATCTTGTACTCGTCCCAGATGTTCCGCCGGGATGAACAAGACGACCCGGTCGCCGCTTCTCCGTCTGTTGTTGACCCTCACCCAGTGTGTACCAGCAACGCTCAAGTCCGCAAAACACAGCAGAGGGGTGTGTGAAACCAGCTTCCGAGTATTTTTCGGATTAAAACCGCCGAATATGGGGATTTAAGGAGGGAATATGACGGCGCAGCCCATGCACGGAAGAACTTTGCGATCGCTCGGAAGAAAGACATCAGAGAATATGGACAGATGCAATGTCAACCTTGCCAATGTCTAAGCTGCGTCCAAGCAGCGGGCTTCTTTCCTCGGTTTTTAGTATTGCATACTACACACACATATCATGTTTCTTTTCTTAGTTTTACAAGGCTGTAACTCGCACGTTCAAAGTGGCGAGGCGGCGGTTTGTCCCTTTTCGATATGGAAAGCAGAGCGTCAGGACAAACGTTTTACGTAAAACTCTACTCATAAGAGACCTTTGCAGCGACTGATGAGAACAAAATTTGTAGGATTAGCTCAAGGGATATTTCTTTTTCACTCTGTCATGTGAGTGCATTTACGCAAACACTGGCGATATCGCGAGATTGTTTTTAAGGTGGTGATGTACAGGGTAGGCTTTGAGTCTGGATACTTTTGCTTCGCTGTCAGTCTACATTTTGCTCTGTTGAATGTTTTTTGCCAAAAGAACAGGGTAAATGGGCTGATAACTGATAGAGGCATAAAATTATCTAGGAGCCAAGTAATTCATGAGGATGGCGGCCATCTGGTGGCGTCAAAATCGGTGAGCAGCCCCCGTGTAAATGTGCCAAATGACATGACAAGATGAACAATCAATGCCACAACTTTACGACAAAGCACATGCTCGTTCTTTACCTCCTACAAGTTTACTTTGCATACTCCTATCTCCGCACCATGACATTTTTTTTTTCGCCGCTACATGCTCATCAATGGCAACAAGTGTGCCTCTCATGATCAATTACCTGGCCGCTGCTCTGAGCCTTGTCACATCATGAATGTAGCCAATGTTGCCAAATTTGCAGAAAGTGGGAATTATTAGAGTTTTTTAGATTGCTTCACCGTATTAGACAGAACCCACAAACCCAAGGCTGAGGGAGATATTTAGAGTTTGATTTGAACAATGGTATTGAAACGGTGAGGGCACAAAGAGCGGCGCGCTGAGAGCGAATGGAGAGACGAGGTTCGGACGGGGCCGTGCGCGTAAGGCGAAGCGTAGATTTTGATTGGGTGTAAGAGGGCGAATTGGAGAGTGGTGGTAAAAGGCACTGTTGGATTCGTTATTTTCTTTTAATTCAAGCGAGTTTACACGGCGAATGGGTGATATCGTGGGCGCTGATTGGACAAACGTGGAATGCTGTTAGATCACGTCCTTGTTTTTGATTAATGTCATGCGACCGGGCGGCCATGATTCCTGCGCCACGATCTTCGATTTTTCTTCTTCTTCTTTATTTTCTTTCAATGGCGCGTTTCAACGCATTGAAAAACCCGGGTTTTAGGAACATGTGAGCGCATTCCGTTGGTGGCGCGCCGGCGAAATGCATTCCAGCGTTCGCGCGAAATCTGAAACACGGGGTGCTTGCTGCTGAAAGAGGGGAAGGAGTTCATCGTGCCACCATCCCGACACTAACAAGAACTATTTTTATTTTATTTTTCCTTTTGCGGGAAAAGCTAGGAGGATTTCTTGCGTTGGAATGTGCGGCGGTTTGAAGCAAGGGACGAAAGAAGAAAAAAAAAATCGATTGTCTCATTGTTAGTCGTCTGCGTGGTGTTTTCTCCTTTGGCGCCGAGGTTTCTTTGCTTCTTGGCTGTTTGGTGGCGCGTGTGCCTGGCATGCATGCAGACAGGCTGGGCAAGAATACCACAGACAGTCTCCGTATCAGCAAGTGGTTAACCGGAAATGCCACGACAAACAGGGGTCGTGCTGCTGATCATCGATGGAACGGGTTAACAACAGTGCAGTCTGGACTCTTTGGCGCTGGGGCCAAGGCATGACAGCTGGACTGATGGACAGGCCAGTTTGTTAGTGGACAGCTGGAGACGGGCAAGCGGTTTATTAGCCAGGCACACTCTCAGTCAGCAACTGGGCAGGCAGATGGAGGGGAACGGGCAACCTGAAGCAAATCCAGTTCAGCCTGAAGCCGAGCATTGGCCCCAGCAAGGGCAAAATGGCCAGGCGCAGGCCCACGGGGAGCATCCATCCGCGGGCAGGGTTGGGCTTGGCTCTATTCGGCGGAGACGTGGACGCGGCGGACCAGATGGGTGAAATGAGGAGGTCAACTGAGGCTCGCGAGTGGCTGTTGGACGAGATTGGGCAAAAGGGGGCGGCTGACGGATCATGGCATCTTGGGCCGTTGGAGCAACATATTTTCCTGCATGAGGCTGCCCTTGGTCCAACTCTGCTGGCTGAATTAATAATTAGTTTTTCGTTGCGCGAATTAATACTGGCCGTTAACAAAAGAGTCATGCCAGCCTGGCGAAGACTCCAGAACGAATCCTTCTTCATGGCGGCATGGGGAGAGGCATTGATGTGCGCGAGGGTTACCGGAAATAGCAAAGAGATGCACAAAGCCCAAAGGGGAGCCACTCATTCAGCGGGCCGCATTGTCCACTGTCCACAGAGTTTTTCTCGGCAGAGGGATTGCTGATAGAACCATGCCACTGACGCGAGAGCTTTTTTTAGGCAGTTGAATTTTGGTGGAGAGACAGGACCCCGTTTGACTGAGGCGTGGCTTTGCGACATGCAGCATTCCATCTGTCGAGAAATGAGGGCAGAGCAGAGCCGCGTCGAGCTCGGTACAGTGTGGAGCGGTACGCTTGGCGGGAAAAGATTGACCATCGTGTCGCCAATTGAACGCGATGGCTGAAGGCAAAGGGCGATGATTGTTTATTGCGGCCGTGGTTGGCGAGGTATGCCAGCGAGGCTAGTGATGATATTGTTTGGGGCGTTATTGCACAGTGTTGCAGGTGTATTGGTATTGGCAGGCTAACGAGAGGCGCAAGCGGGTTGGCGGGCAAGCCGACGGTGGACGGTTGCCAGCTGGCAGCAAACGGATGACAGTATCTGTGGAGTAGATGACTGCAAAGTGGTAATTACAGGCACGCAGAAAGCAATAGTTGCTATTCGAATGCGTATGTACTGGGGATTTGAATCGCGATTTCAGGTCAGGCACAAGCTGCAACTTGAATTTTCTCTGTGGCAGCGGCCCTGGGACGGGTACATTAGCGGTGCGTTAGCGGCCGCACCAGCGGGAGGCACAGTTGGCGGCACAGCAAAAGCCACGGACGGGTGTGGTGTGCAGCTGCCCCTGGTGCGGTTCAAGTAGAGGTACATGCATTGGGAAATTTATACGCAGAAAATAAGCAGCAATTGGTCCCACGCGCAGGTACAAGGTACAAATGTCATTGACCCAGTGCCGGCGGACCCGTTTGCAGGCACAAGAATCGCGATATTGAGCGGTCCATGCAAACGAGCCTTGGCCCAGCTTGGCCCGCGCATCGCCGTAGATTTTAAAATGAAGAAACAAATCTACGGGAGGGAAATTAAGGCCACGGACGCACATCCGGTGAGCTCGCTATTTTTTTTTTTCTGACGGTGAGAGTCCGTGTTTCTTTGTTCCCTTTGTAACTAGTGGTGGCAGCGTGCAGCCTTTGCGTTGGTGGGGCGCGCCATCCAGCCCGTACCTGAAGCTAGCCTGGCGCAATTTCCCACAAGGGGTGCTGCAGGCCCACCACCAAAGCCCTGTTTGCTGGGGACGCGCTCGCCGACGGGTACCTGGCTGAACGGTGCGGGCTTGGTGGTGGAGGGATGTACCTTGGGGACTGGGTGGGCGCTGACTGCATGGCTGTCTGCAGGGGTCTTTGCTGCCAGTTTAGTTCTGGCTGTTGAAATGATTTCAGCGCCGTGGTTGCAGCGAGTGGTTGCAGCGAGTGGTTGCAGCGAGGTTGTTCAGCGGCCTTGGCTGCTGTAACCGCAATACGGATACGGCTGGCTGTAATCGATAGTGAGGAAGGGTGCGACGGATAGGCAGATACAAGACGACGCGGGAAGAACAACAAGCACAGCCCGTATTGTACCACGAAAATAGTTGTATCTTACTATTAGCCTTGGCTCCCGGTACCATCTATTATTATTATCCTCTGCTTCCCGTGCGTTGCCCCGTCTGCGCGTCCCCGTTCATTCCAACGCCCGCCCGCTTTCTTTGCACTGACGGCGCAACTGCAAGCTCTGGGCGGGTGCTTGGTCCCCTTTACAGGCCCCGGGGCACAAGCAGTTATCTTTTGCCGTAATTATTGTAAAATTTAGCGGGAATGCGCTCAGTAACATGCTGTAATCTGCAGAGTCGGCTCGCTAGCTCAGCTTGTCCACAGTAAGGGTAGTATCAGGCCGTTCAAAGCCACACCCAAAAAAAGAAGCCACCAACCCCACTGCCAACGCCACGGTCATCGGTTGGGCGTGGGTGTGTGCCCTGCCTGTCCTGCCTGTCCTGCCTGTCCCGCCTGTGCCTGCTTGCCTGCCTTGGTGCTGGCCGGTGCTGGCTGGCGCATCCTCCTCTTCCTCCTCGTCTTCCTTCCTCCCTCCCCTTGTCCGCCGCTATTCTTGTGTTTCCAACCCATCCCCGTCCCTCTTTTGGCCCCGACCGTCACCCTCTATTAGCCTGTCTGCCCATCTTTCGTTTGCTTTGCTGCTGTATCCGTCCTGGGCTCCATTCTCTTGCCTCTCTTTTCTCTACCATCCTCCCCCTCTCCACCCTCTCCTTTCCTTCCTTTCTCTTCACCTCCCCACCCAACTTCATCGCCGACCACGACAATCGTTTTCACGAGAGAGTTTAGTTTCGGAACGTCGCCAATTCCTTTCGCGGCTGCCCGGCTTCAACTCATCTCATCGCACTCTCGCTCGTCTCGGAATTTCAAAGTCAACCCATGTCTGCGTAACCGCTCGCAGATTTGCTTATAACGAGGCCTTCACGACTTGATGCTTGTCGCCGCTTGATTTACCCAACTCCCGACGACTAGCCACGCGCGCGTGCCTTTCCACTCCTTACCGACTTGATTTTTTGTTACGGCTTGTTTTTGCGATTTGGATACTTTTTTTGGTCGACGATTTTGTTCGTTCCGTCACTCTTTTGATCTGATCTGCACATATCGCTTTGCTCGATTATATGTGAGTCGCCCACGCCAAACAACCTCGCCCGAGATCGACTGCACGAGACGACAACACGCGGCAATGCGCCACTTGAGCTTTCTTGTTGGCAAAATCGAACTGTCATCTCAATTCTGCCAACAAGACGAGGCATCACTCGCCCCTTCGTACTCGTTGGTCGTAACCGCCGTCGACTCGGGTTGAACCACATCTTCACGACAGCAAGCTAACTGCTCAGACTTACACTCTTTGACATTTGTCACGTACATTCGCTACTAGAATATCCTGACCGTAAGCTGCGCAGTTTCCGCTACCCACGACTCGACTAAACTCTCAAGATATTCATCATTACCCTCTTTTGCGACTACTTAAATCGACGACCCAAACCAACCCTCAAGATGCCTTCCAAGACCGCCTTTGTCTTGGCCGCCGTTCTCGGCCTGGCCACCTCGGCCGTTGCCGACGCCGACCGTCCTCGCATCTACTACCCTACGCGTGCTGTGGAAGACGTCGACGGCGAGGTCGATCTCGACACCGACGACAATGAAGAGATGAAGCGTGGCCTGTTCGACGACATCATGGAGGAATTTAAGAAGATGGACCAGGGCGACGGAAACAACGGCGGCCTCTTGTCCAACATCTTTGACCCCAACAACCGTCAGAAGAACGACGACATTCCCGTCACCACCATCATTGTCGACAAGACCGTCGAGGTGCCACCCGGTGGCACTGGTGCCCCTGTTGTCGTGCCCAACCCTGAGCCTCAGCCTACGACCTCGTCCACCCGTCGCCCTCGTCCCAGACCCTCGACCACCCGCTCCGGCATTCTCATTGGTCCCAGCGGCATCATCAGGCCCTCCCCGACCTCGGTGTCGAGCGAGAGCAGCAGCTCCGAGCCCGAGTCTTCCAGCAGCGCTTCCACTGAGCCCGAGTCGTCTGCGGAGTCCGGAACGTCCGTCTCCGAGACCTCCACAGAGGTCGTCAACAGCACCATCCCCCAGACGAGCAGCGTCCAGGCCACTGAGAGCGTTCAGACCACCGAGGCCAATACCGGCCTCATCCCCATCCTGACCTCCATCGTCAGCTCGATTCTGCCCGCGCCCACGGAGTCCGTCAATGCTACCACGACCGATGTTACCCAGACCACCGATGTGAACCAGACTACCACTACCACCGATGGCATCCTGCCGACCAGCATCATCCCGATCATCACCGGAACCGAGACCACCACCACCACTGGTACTGAGACCACCACTACTGCTACTGAGACCTCTGGCATCCCTACCGACTCCACGACCTTCCCGACCTTGACCGTGACCGAGGTTCCTGGCGGCAATGCTACCAGCACTGGCGGAGAGACGACCATCCAGACCCCCACTCTGACTCCCACCGACTCCCTCAACAGCACCGAGACGCTCACCACCAGCACTCTCACTCCCACGTCTACTCCCATTGGTATCATCACCTCGACCCAGTCCAGCAACGGTACCGAGACTGCCACCACCGCTATCGAGACGAGCACCCCCATCCAGACCAGTACTCCCATTGAGACCAGCACCATCGAGAGTACTCCTCTGCCAACCTCGACCCCGACTGGCGTCACCAGCATCACTCCCACTGCTACTGGTTCCGGCAGCAGCGACTGGCTGCCCTCCACCATGATCGTGGAGCCCACCACCCTGAGCTTTACCGCGCCCACCACCACCGAGACCGGTACCACGACGACATCTCTGCCCACCAACATCCCCAAGGTCATTGTGCCCTCGGACGGCGACAAGCCTCCTCCCAAGGATACCACTCCCATCCAGATTGGTTTCAAGTACCCGCTCAACTACGACTTTGTCTCCGGCAACAGCGTCGCCGCCGCTCAGATCTTCCAGATGCTCCCCATCGCTCTCGCCGAGGCCAACGGTCTCAACGTCGACAAGGTCCAAATCTCCAAGCTGGTTCCCATGGACACTCGCAACTCTGATGGCTTCATCACCACGCTCGCCAAGCTGCACTACCCCTCGACCTTGGTCGACGCGCTCAAGGCCAGCTTGTGGATTCCCAACTCGAAGCTGTACAACAACCCGTCGGCGATTGTCAACAACCTGACTGCGCTCATCAACCCTAGTATTGATCTGACCGGCAACAACGATGACGAGGGCGTCAAGAGCACCGGCTCCGGCTCCAACAACAGCAACGACGCCTTTGGCTCCGGCAGCAACGACCAGTCCAGCCAGTCGAGCAAGCAGCGCGCCACCACGGCCGGCATCGTCATGGGCGCCGTCGGCCTCGGTGCCATGTACGGTGCGGCCATGTTCATCGTCGCCCGCCGCTACAAGCGCAAGCGCCAGAACCACCGCCGCTCCAGCTCCATCTCGTCCGCGGGCCGCTCCGAGGATATGCAGTTCGCCGGCAACGGCAGCCCTGCTCTGATGGGCGGTGCTCTGCTCAGCCCCAACAACCGCGGCACGTACGGCGGCCAGAGCCAGAACAGCATGAACAGCTCTGCCCGCACCGCCAACATTTCCCCCCCCCTCGCCACCGAGAACTCTCTCGGCTGGAACTAAGGTGGCTGGTATGAACCGCTTGGCTGAGGGACACCTGTACAAAGACCATCCCGGTCTCGCAGCGCAATATAAAAACCGAAATCTCCAACGACGTTCATTTTTTTATTATTTACTTACACACTTCGATACCCCCTAGAGAGTTAGACGGGAGGCCATTGCTTCGCGTCGTCGTCTTGGCATCCTCTCTCTCTCGGCGGTGAGGATTTATTTATTATCCGAGCCCTTTCTGCCATGCTGCTCACGATGTCTTTTTGTGCTCAATGTTGGAAGCGATTTTGATGTGATCATATTTTGACATTTACAATTGAGCCCCGTGGCGAAACATTTCATCTTGGATATATAGATTCCCTTTTTTCACCTTGTTCCATGGTCGCAGGGCATCTTGCCCGGAAAAGACGGTTACAGGATTTTCTTGAATGTTTTTTTGTTCTTTTACATAGAGGAATGAAAGACGTGATATTTTTTTTTACATTTTTATTAACTGTAAAGTATTTTGGATTTTTTAGAATTAAAAAAAAGATGAAAGCAAAGAGACGTGTCCATTGATGGTGAGAGTAGTCAAGTCCATGTGCAGAGCGACTGGTTCATAAGAGGCGACAGTCATCCTCCGTGTGCTGCTGAGTGCAAAGACCAAGGAAATGAGAATAGTAAGAAAGACGAGGATAAACAGTAGTCTAGCACAGGGGATAGAAAAAGGCGCCGGCGGCGGGAGAGATTGCTCTGCTCTTTCCTCCGGATAATGGAGTTGTGATTCTCACCTTTGTGATGAGGTAAGATTGGTCACGTCTTACATGGGCATTTCCCGCGCAGGACGTTGACCGACGCGAAGCGCAGTATTCGCGAATGTGTTTGAATTATCAACCAGCAATTCAACTTGAACATTTATATCAATTACGAAGTTGATGGTTTGAGATTGCAAGTACTTTGATTGTCTTGGGAGCCTAACAGTGGCATTGACTGCGAGGTTGCAGGTGATGGGCTGTGTTAGTGTGCCGTGCAGCAAGTTGAAACCTTCTCCACCAGCAGCACCACCGCACCCTGACAGGTTCAGCCCAGTCGCACCTTGTCAGCGGGGCCGACTGGTTGGTTCCCTGGCTATTTTGTTAGACAACGGACGAGAAAAAGGGCGCACGAAACAAGGTCTGTGTAGACATAAACAAACGTGCTGTATCCGTCGCCGAGGAACAAAAAACAGTGAAAAAAGAGAAGTGGTTTGACAAAGTGCGAGGTGAAAAGGGATAGGATATGAGAGAAAATCAAGGAAGGCCATTTTAAGCCGCTGGTGACCGGGGCGCTAGGTCATGTATATATGGCCCCCGATTGTCTGACAGCGTCCGTGATGAACGGCAGCGATCGTGTCGGGTCGGTCGGTCATATAAGCGTGGCATTTCGATAACGGAGGGGAGAGGTGCATACCAAGAACGGATGCCTTTTAATATGATTTTCGTGAACCTGCGGCATATTGGTGGAGATTTCCTACTCTCTTCTTCTCTTCTCAACAAGGAACCACCGGCAACCATGGCCGCCACATGCGTTGTGGAAAGCAATTAAGCCGAAAGCAATAATTCGATATCAAAAGAATGATTTCAATTGTATCATATGTTCAATGTTCAATTCCGGGCTGGAACACAGCAAAAGTGCGGGATTCAGAGTCCCATCTCCGTAGGGGTTGGGGTTGTGGGCAAGCCTTCCAGAACAATGGTGAATGTTGTGCATGTGCTCCAGCAGCCTGGAGCAAGACCCAAGCTTACAACATGATTGGTTGAGATAGCAGCGCCGCCGGCTGGAAATGCTCCCCGGCTTCTGCTGCTTCTCTGACCGTCAGCATAAGACTCTCACAAACCACCACAGAGGGATAGTCTACTGTAAGCCCAAGGCACGACGTCTCCAAAAACGTGGGTTTTGGTGGTCGGCCCACACCACACCATGGAGCCCAAAATGGAAAGCGTTACGTTCCTAACTTTTTATGGCCCGGTTCCTGGGGCGGCGGGCCAGGAGATTATTTTTCTGTCGCAAGTAATAACGTGCAGACAGAACAACCGGGAAACTCGACCACACTAAGATCTCACCCGTTGTGTGTGTGTGTGTGCTCTGCTGCTGCCCCAATCTAGCGCAGGCCGCGAACGGCACCCGGCTACGCTTGAGTTTCGAGGAGAAACAAGCGAGAGCGAAATAAAAAGGCGCTCATCATTGGCACGCACCTACCCCCCATGTCTACGGAATTGAACGGCTAGGCGTTGATCAAGTCCCATTTTCGATTCCGGCAGCCCTGTGTGAGCGCAGGCAGGCTTACATTGCTTTCAAATAGTCGAGGTTCTGCACCTTTTTTCGTCAGACTGGTTTTTGGCTCATCACTCTCACCACTCTCTCACCAACAACCCTCAACAACCACGTACTCTCTCTCTTCAACGTAGCGAAACATTACCGGCTATTCGGATTCTTTGATCCTCTTCTCTTTTCTTGCATTGGGGCATTCACGAGCTTTACATCCTCACGACTCACATCTTCCTCTGCCGCCTTTATATAACACACCCACGCACACTACACTCACAATGCCGGCTTCGGACCACGGCAGCGAGACCGAGTTTCTCCCCTACACAGCCCCCGACGGCACCGTCCCCGGCAAGACGACGCGCGGCCGCGCCGAGGAGCTCGACGACCTCATCGACGCCGTCAAGGACCTCATCATTCCCTACGTCCGCGCCGCCGACGACAACGCCGCCAAGAAGCACACCGGCCGTCTGCCGCGCGACGCCGCCGGCCGCCCCTACAATGTGCTCGTCGAGCCCTATCCCCCCAAGGAGCTCGTCAAGCGCATGGATTTCCAGCTGCCCGCGGGAGAGGGTAGCGGCAAAGACGGCCTGCTCGACAGCATCCAGGACATTCTCCGCTACAGCGTCAACACCTGGGACCAGGGCTGGATGGACAAGCTGACGGCGAGCACAAACCCGGTCGGTGTCATTTCAGAAATGATTCTCGGCGTGCTCAACACGAATGTCCACGTGTACCACGTCTCCCCGGCCCTGACCGTTATCGAAAAGGCGACGGGTAAAGCGCTGGCGGCGTACTTTGGCCTCGACGGCCCGCATGCCGGCGGCGTCACCTGCCAGGGCGGCAGCTCGTCCAACCTGACGTCGCTGGTGATTGCGCGCAACGCGCTGTACCCGGACACGCGCGACAACGGCAGCGAGGGCTACAAGTTTGTCATCTTCACCAGCGCCGCCAGCCACTACTCGATTGAAAAGGCGGCCGTGGCGTGCGGCATGGGCGCGGCCAGCTGCATCGGCGTGCCCACCGACGAGTCCGGCCGCATGTGCGTGACGGCGCTGCGCGAAGCCGTCGCCGACGCCAAAGCCCGCGGCTGCACGCCGCTCTACGTGAATGCCACGGCGGGTACCACCGTCATGGGCGTGTACGACCCGATCCGCGCCATCAAGGCCGTCTGCGAGGAGAATGGCATGTGGCTGCACGTCGACGGCGCCTGGGGCGGCAGCATTGCCTTTTCCCGCACGCACCGCCACAAGCTCGACGGCACGGAGCTCGCCGATTCGCTCACCATTAACCCGCAAAAGATGCTCAACGTGCCCATGACGTGCTCCTTCCTGCTCACCAACGACCTCCGCCGCTTCCACGCCGCCAACAGCCTGCGCGCGGGGTACCTCTTCCACGACCCCGAGGGCAGCGAGGTCTGGGATCTCGCTGACATGACGATGCAGTGCGGCCGCCGCGCCGACAGCCTCAAGCTCGCCCTCGCGTGGATCTACTACGGCGCCGCGGGCTTCGAGCGCGGCATCGACCATGCCTTTGCCATGGCGGCGCATCTCGCCGATCTGGTGGATAAATCGCCCGATTTCCACCTCGTCTCGTCCAACCCGACGCCGTGCCTGCAGATTTGCTTCTACTACGCGCCCGGCGGCGAGCTCGCGGCGGACGATAAGGAGAACACGCGGCGCACGCGCGCCATGGCGGACTTGATGGTCGCGCGGGGCTTCATGTTTGACTATGCGCCGGGGCCGAGGGGTCACTTCTTCCGCGTGGTGGCCAACTGCCAGACGCAGGTCGGCACCATGGAGGGCATCTTCCGCGGCCTGTCGGAGGTGGGCAAGGAGGTTGTTCCTCAGTAGGTGGATGGTGTGCATTATTCTTCTCTTTTGTGATGTTTGATGGCATTTTCATTTTTCTTTAGATTTCAGACATGTTACCGCTGAGCAATTTTGGCATTTTCTTGTTTATAATGAAGCTTTTTTTTATTTTTATTTCGCTTAGTTATTGTACATGGTTGCTGATAGACACCGAATTAAAACGTATATACTCGATATTGCTCATCTCGGATCTGATAAGTGATATATTAGCACTTGGTACAATACCTGTGGTAGGGTGATTTTGGCGGCGTTGTTTTGCTGTTGATACTGTTGATGAATCCTTCCAAGTCGAAGCTGATGCGTTGCGCTCGCATTTTAACCGAATCATTATTGTAGCGATAGAATCAGGCTGGCCTTTGCATGCCCAGCCTTTTCTCAAAGACAATGAGGATGCATCCTTCCAACTGCGAAGCTGATGCGTTATGCTCGCATTCTGACCGAATTACTGTCGTCGCGATAGAATCAGGCTATCCTTTTCGTGCTCGGCATTTTTCCAGCGACAGTGAGGTTATTCCTGCTGCCAAGTCTCCGACTGCTGCATACTCTCCTGCATTTTATACCGGTTTCGTATCTTGAAAGTGCGCCCCCCGACATCTTTCAGCGTTTCCATATTCAAGCCCTTATTACGCACGCACGGCTCGGTGTCGGGTCGTCCCATCAGCCCGCCAAGCTGCATTATCGTCAGGCAGAGTCAAACATCTTAAACGTTCGAGAAGCCGAAAAAAAAACGTGCCACCGTTACGACGAGACCGAAATGGCTGCCTGCGCGCCCAATCCGCCAACCCGCCAACCACGCGCCCCCCTTTCTGCCCTGTCCTACCAGTCTTATGCCGGCGATCATCTAACGACATGAGGCATCCGCCCGACAAGTCGCAAGCCAAGTACCTCAACCGATGGATGCGAAGCCACTCGGATGGAGCAGTCGTCAGCATGCCAAGGGGCAAGGTGTCACGGCATTGGCTCAGCCAGACGACGCGCTCCACAGCGTATTCATCGTTCTTGCGAGATCTCAGCCCCGGCTCCAGAAAAACGTCACCAGTGGTTTTGGTGGTAGCGCTGCATTTCACTGAATACGGCTAGTACGAGACAGTGCTTGGGCGACGGCGGTGGATCAGGGCGTCGAGGCTGCAAGGCTAAGCGTCGCGGCACTGCGGCCCTGGCATGAGTTTATATTGACCTGCGGTCCATTCTTTTTTTATAAAGTCGTCTTGTATCCCTCGATGGCTTATAGTCGTTTCGATCAAGCCAACAGACGCATTACTTTGATAACTTTTAATTTGTTGTGGTGCTGAGTCTTGTGCTCCTTCAGCTCGACTAACACCCTCCCTGCATCTACGCCCTACGTCATTCATCCTGCTATTTTGACTTTACTTCAGGAACACAGCCCTGCAGGGCTTCTCCAGAAAATTACCCGTTTCGGCGACCAACCATGGATTTATATCGCCAAATCTCGGCGCTGCGCAACAAGACGCTCAAAATCATCATCCAGCGCCATTTCGTCTCGACCCTCTACTCGGCGCTCGTTCTCCCCGTCATCGCCTCGCTGTATCTCGGCCTCGGCCAGAAATTCAACAATGCCGACGATAAATATGGCATCGGCACCCCGAAAGCCATTGACTCGCTCGCCGACGCGCTCGGCCACGCGACGGGCGGCCGCAACACCGTCGTCTTGGTGAATTCGGGCCACGCCGGCGGCGCCATTGACAATGTCCTCGACACCGTCGCGGCCGCCATCACGTCGGCGGGCAAAAATGCAACAAGGTTAGAGCAGGAGTCAGATATCGGTTACGTCTGCCAGGGCTCGATCCGCGCGACGTCGTCGTGCTTTGGCGCCGTCGTCTTCCACGCCTCCCCCGAGGAGGGCGACGGCGGCTACTGGAACTACACGCTGCGCGCCGACGGCGCCCTGGGCTTCTCCTTTCGCATCGATAAAAACAACAACGCCGCCGAGACGTACGCGCTGCCGCTGCAGCGTGCCGTCGACGCCGCCATCGCCAAGGCCGACTCGGGCTCGTTCCCCGACGAGACGGAGCAGTACCCGTTCTCGGCCCTCACCGAGGACGAGCGCGAGGCCAAGGTGCGCCGCGACTACCAAAAGACATTCATCAACTTCCTCGGCGTGGCGTTCATCATGGCGCTGATTGGCGTGTGCTACCACATGCCGGGCTTCATCGCCACGGAGCGCGAGATTGGCATGTCGCAGCTGATTGACGCCATGATGCCCGTGAAGGCCAAGTGGCACTCGCAGCTGGCGCGCCTGCTGTCGCACCACAACGCCTTCATCATCACGTACCTGCCCGGCTGGATCATTGCGTCGATTGTGAACCGCATCCTCATCTGGACCAACGTCAGCTTCGGCATCATCATCCCTTTTTTCGTCCTCGCTGGTGTGGCCATGACCTCCATGTCGCTCCTCGGCGCCTGCTTCTTCAAAAAGGCACAGCTGTCCGGCATCATCACGGCGCTGGTGTGGCTCGTCCTCGGCATCGTCGCCCAGGCCATCCCGCATCCTGGCACGGGCACCGTGGCTGTCCTGAGCCTGCTCTTCACGCCCTGCAACTTTATCTACTTCATCACGTACATTGCGCGCTACGAGCAGGAAGCGCTGCCGACCGACCTACTGCGCGCTCATCCCAGCAGCCCCTGGCAGCTGCCCGGTATCGTCCTGTGGGTGTTCTTCGCCATTCAGATATTGGTATACCCTCTGCTGGCTGCCTTTTTGGAGCGCACCCTTCACGGCGTCACGACCGGTACGCGCCAAAACGCGGCGCCGGCCTCGAACGGCTCTGGCCTGCCCGATGCCGTGCAGATCAAGAACATGACCAAAATCTACAAGCCGACGTGGCTGCGCCGACTGTTCTCTTTCGTGTCTCCTCCGCGACCCGAGGTCGTCGCCGTCGACTCGCTGACGCTGACAGCCAAGAAGGGCCAGATTCTCGCCCTCCTCGGCGCCAACGGCAGCGGCAAGAGCACGACCCTGGATGCGATTGCGGGCATCAGCAACTTTACGAGCGGCGACATTGCGATTGACACAACCGGTGGTCTGGGCATTGCGCCGCAAAAGAATGTGCTCTGGGGCGAGCTGACTGTGGAAGAGCATCTGCGCGTGTTTGCCCATCTCAAGACGCCCGCCAACCCGGCCACCCAAGAGCAAATTGACAGCCTGATTCACGCGATCGGCCTGAAGAAGAAGACGAAAGAGATGGCTAAGACCCTCTCTGGTGGACAAAAGCGCAAACTGCAGCTCGGTCTGATGCTGATTGGCGACAGCGCCGTCTGCTGCGTGGACGAGGTCTCTTCCGGCATCGATCCGCTCTCGCGGCGCAAGATTTGGGATATTCTTCTCCGCGAGCGCGGCAGCCGCACCATCATCATGACGACGCACTTTCTCGATGAGGCGGACCTGCTAGCGGACAATATTGCGATTCTGTCCAAGGGCCGGCTCCGCGCGGAAGGCTCCTCGGTGCAGCTCAAGGACACTTTCGGCTCCGGATACCGCGTGCATGTGCTGAATGCCCGCCACATGTTGAGCCGGACGCCGGAAGTCGAAGGCGTTGATCGTTTCGTGTCCTCCAACACCATCACCTACGTCGCGGCCTCTGCCACGCTCGCCGCTTCTGTTATCCGCACGCTCGAGGCGCGTGATGTGCCGTACAAGTTCTCTGGTCCGACGATTGAAGACGTGTTCCTTAATCTGGCGGAAGAAATCAACGACCATGGTATGCAGGACGCCGTGCCCCGCGCAGGTGCGGCCGGCAGCAAGCTCAGCCCCAGCCAGAGCGCCGTCGTGGAAAAGACGCCTTCTGGCGAGCCGCTGCCGCTTCTGCACGGTCGACAGCTCGGCCTTTTCCGCCAAATAATTGTTCTCATTCAGAAACGTTTTGTCATTTTCAAGACAAATTGGGTGCCGTATGTCACTGCTTTCTTGATTCCCATTGTGGCGGCCGCCGTCATCCAGCTGCTTGTCAAGAATCTGGGCGCGCCAGGCTGCTCACCCAAAGACCGCAGCAACGACAATAAGAATACCGATTTTACCGATCTTCTCGGCTCACCCTTTATTGTGGGCGGTCCATCCGCAACCTTCAGTGCTGATGCCATTGCACAAATCTTTAAGGCCAGCATCCCCGGTCTCGCCAGCAGCGTCGGTGACCACATCAAAGTTGTTGACACATTCGACTCTTTCAAGACCTCTATCGAAGACAATAGAAAGAAGGTCTCTCCGGCAGGCCTCTGGCTCGGCCAGTCAGGGTCTGCGGCTACACTGGCTTATAAGCTAGATGATTCCCGGTCAATGTTTACTTCGACGCTGGGACAGAACCTACTCGACAGTCTGCTCATGAACAAAACCATCATCACTACTTACAAGCCTTTTGACATTCCGGCAGCTCCCTCTACAGGAAGCGGCCTGCAAGTCATCGTCTACTTTGCGCTTGCATGCTCCGTCATTCCAGGCCTGTTTGGTCTCTACCCCAACTCGGAGAAGCGCAACGGAGTGCGTGCGCTGCAGTACTCGAGCGGCGCCCGGGCATTCCCTGTGTGGGCAGCTCATGCAATCTTTGACTGGTCCATTATGGTCGTTTCCATGGTCATTGCTGCAGGAATCTTTGCCGGCACTTCCAGCATTTGGTATAATGCCGGCTTCTTGTTCCCCATCTTTGTCTTTTATATTCTGGCCGCAATTCTCATGGCGTACTTTGTGTCGCTTGTCATGAAGAGCGCTCTGGCTACGTATGCGATTGCCTCCGTCATTCAGGGTCTGGGTTT
Organism: Paracorniculantispora psalliotae; assembly: GCA_002796755.1. Classification (NCBI taxonomy): domain Eukaryota; kingdom Fungi; phylum Ascomycota; class Sordariomycetes; order Hypocreales; family Cordycipitaceae; genus Paracorniculantispora; species Paracorniculantispora psalliotae. Next base: position 1,222,397 of record PHFE01000029.1, on the reverse strand, counting down.
CGCAGTCTATCTGATTGCCTATTTCTTCATCTTGCTGTACTCGGATCCGGCCGAGACGGAAAAGTCTGTTTTGATCGGTCACTGGGTGATTGCCATCTTCTTCCCAACAGGCTCGCTGGTGCGCGCGCTCATGGTCGCGCTCAACGTCTTTTCCACGACCTGTGACGGCTTCGCCTTGCAGAGCAACCCCGGTGCGATGAAGGCTTACGGTGGTCCATTGCTATATCTCATTGTCCAGTGCATTTTCTGGTTCAGTATGGTGGTGTACTTTGAAAGCTCAGATGGCAAATACAAGTCTGGCAAGCCACAGTACAGTGAAGATGTCGAAGATCCGGAAGTTGCTGCCGAGGAGGTTCGCGTTGAAGGTCCCGGTGAGGAAAGCGATGGACTGCGCGTCGTTCATCTGACAAAGGCATTTGGCAAGACGACGGCTGTCGACAATGTCACATTTGGTGTTGGCCACGGCGAAGTATTCGCTCTGCTTGGACCCAACGGTGCAGGCAAATCGACAACGATCTCTCTCATTCGCGGCGACATTGCACCAAGTCGAATGGGCGGCGACGTGTTTGTGGAAAATGCATCAGTGACTAAGAACCGACCTGCGGCACGCGCCAATCTCGGAGTGTGCCCGCAGTTTGATGCCATTGATTCCATGACTGTCGCCGAGCACCTGCAGCACTATGCACGCATTCGAGGCATTTCTGACGTGAACCAGCAAGTCAGATCCGTCATTCAAGCGGTGGGCCTGGAAGCCTACACCGGCGTCATGGCGCAAACGCTCTCCGGCGGCAACAAGCGCAAGCTCTCTCTCGCGATTGCCCTCACCGGCAACCCATCTGTCATTCTTCTCGATGAGCCGTCGTCTGGTCTTGACGCTGCTGCGAAGCGCATCATGTGGCGCACGCTGGAAACGGTCGTCCCCGGCCGATCCATCCTGCTCACGACGCACAGCATGGAGGAGGCCGACACGCTGGCCACGCGGGCGGGCATCATGGCCCGTCGCATGCTGGCGCTCGGCGGCACGGAGCAGCTGTGCCAGAAGTTTGGCGACACGCTGCACGTGCACATGGTGAGCAAGACGGCGCCGCATTCGAGCGAGGAGGAGATGCAGGAGATCCAGACGTGGGTCGCGGAGACTTTCCCCGGCGCGCGCGTCGAACAGGAAACGTTTCACGGACAGATGCGCTTCTCGATTCCTGCGTCCTCGATTCAGGTGCCGAGCGGCGGCGGCAGCAGCAGCGCAGGCAACGGAAGCGCCATCGGCCAGCTGCTGCTCATCCTGGAGGAGAACAAGGAGCGGCTGGGTGTCGCACACCATAGTGTCAGCCCTACGACGCTGAATGAAGTGTTTTTGACGATTGTTGGGAAGTATGACGTGCAGGAAGAGGGCGAGGCAACGCCGAAGAAGAAGGCTTGGTGGAAGAGGTCGATCTTTTGAGGGTAGCGTTTAGTAATTGTTGCATAATTGTGAGAATAATTTGTAAAGTAGCCGTTTGATAGACAGTCGATATTAATTTGTTTTTCATGATCTCAGATAATGAAGAAGCTGGTGCCGGGTCTACTAAAAGTACACCTAAAGTACAGCATCACAAGAGACAGCGCTCCCTATCCGTATCTGATCTACCAAAAAAAAGTTCCTGTAATAAAAGAGCATATTGGGGCGCAGGATGGCTTGCGTGGACACCACAGGTCCCCAGTTTACACCATTGTTATTGGACTGTGACTTGGCGGTAGCTACCAGCACCTTCCCGTTACGAGGCTAGTGAACTTGCTATACGCCTAGCGCAGCCTGATCTGACTCGCTCGGCTGTTTCGACTAGTCGGAAACTCAAATGAGCCAAGGCGCTGCTCATTCTACCATCCGAACCTGGCGCATCTAAATCCCCACGAGCAATTCACGCAACAACACTAGGAGGGTTGTCCAACTTCTAATAGACCCCTGTAGAGTCTTAGCGAATACTAAGGTTTTAAAGTTTTTTAGTGCTGCTTACTCCCTACCCTATACAGTAGGGGCGTTTTTAATGTTCTTATGTGTGGCATGATATAAATATGTACTTTGCCGAGTAATTGATGCTAACTTAGTAGTTTTCTCTTTTGGCTCGGTGCCGGCGGCTTTTGCCTTCGGTCGTTCGGCGTCATAAAAGCAACCGGGCCCTTGCCCAAGTCGAAAGTTTTTATAATTAGCATTGATGGGTAAAGCGGACCCATTGTTGCTGGGGTAGTGTCAGTCCCTTGCGCAGCTTTTAACGCCACTTAATAACTGGTTGATGCCTACGTATAGCAGCGATTGCAAGTCAGGGGCCCGCACAAACTGCTACGCGGCCGTCGTATATCGGATTCTCCCATTGCGCGCCGTTTGGCAGCAGGATGAGAAGACTCATCAGTATGAAAGTATGAGCCTCATGGTCGTCGTCAGCGAAATTGCCCTCTTTGGTTCTTGGTAATTTATGAAACGTCCGGGCCCCGTTCCACTCTATGAATAGACGACCTGCAGCCGGATGACTGACGATGGACCTTGCCAACCGGCGAGCCAAATCGAAACTGGATGGGTTTAGAAGAATCATGACTTGTAGAATTTTTTTTTATAAATAGTATCCTTTTCTCAAGATGAAATGAGTTGTTTTAATTATTCTCTAATTCTCACATATTATTTCAAGCACCGACAACCTACAACACAGAGACCGCATCATGGCTTTCGAACATTCAGTGGATTATGGCCGAGTCGTGGCGACTATGGCGCTTACAGCCCTCCATTACATCGTTGGCTCTGTCTGTTTTGATGTTGTCCACTGGCTAGCTCATCAAAAATCTCGCAACAAGTTCGTTCGATGGCTCAGTCGCACGCATTCCGCCCACCACCAGTACTTTAACCGCAGCCTCAAATTCAACAGCAAGTTTCGCTATCCCAATCTCATGTCGCATATGCCACTCGAATTCTCCTGCCAGATAATTGGCAGCACCTGCTGCTGGCTGATCACGCGCAAGTTCTACCCGAGGGTAGCCTATGATTTACTGCTCGTCACGGTATTTCAAATCATCAGGACTGCTGTTGTGGTCTGGAATATGGGCTACGACTCGAATCACATTCCGTACGAAATCCTGCCCAAGGATAACAACAATATCATCGTCGGTCCTGAATATCATGTACTACATCACATTGATCCTCAAAATTATTTTGGCTCCATGGTCCGCGTCATCGATCTGCTCTTTGGCACAGCAGCGACTTTTAAAGGCCGCCGTGTCACCGTGACAGGATCCAGTGGTTCTTTGGGTAGAGCACTGATCAAAGCTCTACGCAAAGAACAAGTCGCGTCAGCCACAGCCCTGCGACATGGTATCGAATGGTCACAGGATGATTATTCGAGACTTTCTCCCATTTTAGCTGAAACAGACATTCTCGTCCTGTGCCACGGGACGAAAGACACCGATGCAGCCTTTTCAGTGAACTGCAACTCGGCAGTCTCCATTATCGAACTGTTCAAGCAAGTGAGAGTCTGCTCAAAAGCCGAGCTGATTCCAGAAGTTTGGTACATCGGCAGTGAGGCGGAATTGCATGGTGCCTTACCTGGTGATAAGGTCATGCAGACATACACAGCCTCGAAACGGGCCTTTGTTCCCTTTGCTAGAGCTTATTATGATGATGAGACCATTTTGTATCGACATATTGTTGCTGCGGCATTCAGATCGCGTATGGGGTCGGCTATTGTTGGGGCGGATTGGACCGCGAAGGTAGCAATCTGGTGGATTCGGAGGGGAGCACAGTATGTGCCAGTGACTTACACAGGGCTCGCATTCCTGAACTATTTGCGCTTTATGTACTGGGCGACACCAGCCTTTGCGAGCTCCGCTGTGGCTCTGACAGCGTCGCATTGAGAGCGTAATACATTTTTCGTCAGGTTCTCTATGCTATTTAAATAAAGCCATCACAAGCAGCACGCTAGTATTTTAAGATTTATGCGAGAAAAACTGTTTTTATGAAGCTCTGGACCGCTTATTAGAAGTCGTAAAATATCATGCATTGAAGCAAAAATTTTTTTAGTTCATCTTTTTTTTTTGTCCGCTCGAACCAACATCCAGAAATACCGACCAATCGATTCGTTATGACCGTTCAACGGCTGGCTGGTATTTCCGGTTCTTGCTTCTCCGCGGAATCAGCCTTGTCAGCCCACCCGGAGATCTTCAAGGCGGACTGAACGAGCCTCAAGTCTTGGCACACATCATCTCCCAACCTCAAAATTGACAGCTGTCATAAAAAACCAAAAAATGAAGCAAAAAACACAACAGCAGCAGTAGTTTTAATGCACATTGACCGGTATTATGGGAAGTTTAGACATGCAGCGATCAGATGCTGAAAGGGATGCGCTTGTGCGGTGTGCAGTCGTCGCGCAGGGCTCCACGCTGCCGGTGATGCTCACCGTCGCCGTTATCCGTCAGAGCGGGCGATGGTTCGCGCGCCACGGCGCATCCAGCACGGACAACCGCGTGCACTTTTCAAAAGCAGCTTCACTATGGATGAGGGTAAAGTGGTGGTTGAGCGACGATGCGTATTTCATGGCCATGGAGCCCTGCCGTCCTGATGAATGGATCCTGGGCACGCTCTGCTTCGCATGGCTCGTCTTTCTCGCCAGCATCGGCACAATCAACGGTGCGCCTCCCCTTTCCCTTCTCTTTCCCCGTCTTACCCTAATCATATCGTTATAGAACCGTTCAGCGTGGGTTACATGTTACAGAATCCTCGCGCTTTCTCGTGGTTGCGCCTTTATCATCTTCCCGACGCCCAGTCCCTCCCCTTCGCCAACCGTCTCGCGCTCGTCGCCGTGTCACAATGGCCGCTCATCGCCCTGCTGCGCTGGAAACAGGGCAGTCCCCTCGCGCGACTCCTACGCTGCTCACATGCGCGGCTCATCCGCTACGGCGGCGTCCTCGGCGCCGTGCAGTGGCTCCTCCTCCTGCTCCACGTGCTGAAGCAGCTCGCCGCGGTTGACACAGACCTCCTCCTCTCCGACTGGGGACAGAAGCGCAAACTGGCCTACGGCGTGCTGTATCTCGCGCTCGTCGTTGTGACGCGCAATGCCGCCCGCCGTTCGCTCTGGGTGCTGGTCGCCTTGACGCCGCTGGCACTCTCGCTGTATGTGGTCTGGGGCCATGCGCCCGCGGCGCGGGTCTATCTGCTGCAGACGCTGGGCGTGTTTCTAGGTGCGCTGGTGCTGCAAACCAAAACGACGGCGTTTTCAGTGCCGCAGCCCTCCTCCGAGACGCAGGCTGCGGCCGATGCGGCAGTAAAACCGGCAGAAGAGGGACAAGAGCCCCGGCCGCCGCCGATGATTATTATACGATCGGAGAGGCGAAAGTGTGATAACAGAGCAGAGAGTGAAGATGCCGGCACGGGGAATAAACGGCTGGTGGTGGCGGTCATTTGCACGACGCAGAGACGGCTGCTTCGTCTGATCATCGGTCTGTGGGAGACGGCGTCGCTGGCCTTTGGGTTGCGCGAAGCCCGGGCGAGTGCGCATGATGAGAGTGGAAATAAAACCATTAGCATGGAGTATGCGAGCGCGCCAATGTCAGCATCCCATACCGAGGAAGCCAGAGTGACGGTGCGTTTCGAAGGGCCGAACCCGCTTGCTCGTGACATTGACGAGCTCGTTAACTTCGACGCCGACCATGTCGTCTTCATCGCCGGTGGCCTTGCCGGCTTCCTCGCGTATCCCTCTGTATTTTCTTACGCTGCCTCTCAAGGCCCAAACCTCGCCTCATACCCCCGTCGCAGCGTCCGGGTGGTGTGGATGGAGAATGCCGCCTCCGGGACCGGCTGCGCCGTCCCCAGTCGTCTCCTCCCCGTCGACGGTGGCGCTGCTGCTGATGCGACTACTGGTAAAGATGCCGTCGTGTTGTGTCCCGATACAGACTTAGAGCACGCCGCCACGGCCGCCGCCACCGGACACCGACGACCAGGGAAGCAGTCATGCCAGCTGAGTGGCACCTGCGCGCACGCTGGACTGCGGGACATGGTGGACGGGTTGATGCGCGGGTACAAGTCCAGCGAGTCTGTGGCGGTGGTGGTGCTGGGACCGAAGGAGATGGAGCGCGAGGCGAGACGGGCGGTGCGGCCTTGGGTGATGGATGGGCGGCGAGTATGGTGGCTGTATGAGCATTTTTCCATGCAGTAATTGGGATTCCAATACACGGAGTCAAGATTCGGACGCAACGTGAACACACCCGTAAAATGTAACACCAGGGATGATGGAGATTTGCATGAGCGCTGCATTCGAGTCCTGTCAAATGATGTGGTTCGTTATTACAGTATCACAGATTACCACTGGGATCAATTCATTGGGTGAAAAAAACGTTGTGAATTTATAGACAGCTTTTTCTTAAAAAATGTGAAGAATATATATCAAATGAAGATTAGCCATTTTCCAAAATAGATCCTCTTCCATGAAATGTACAAGGACGCTCATTTTTCGGTCCAAGATGTGTATGTAAAACTAATGAATTGAATGCCAAAACCCGCCTCCTCTTTTATAAAATGCAACTTTCCAGGAAAAAAATAGCTTTGAAATCTATGGTATCACACAATAAAAAAACACAACGACCGCCAACTGTCATTGACGTTTTAGCGACCACCAACCTGGCCAGCAGGGATGGGCTTGACCCAAGAACCGAGCAGGTTTATACCAATGGTGATGACACCAATGACCCAAAACGTCTTGCCGTAGTCGGTGCCCTGGTAGCGGAAGATGACGGCAAAGATAATGCCGCCGAGGTTACCCGCGGCGCCGGCCATGCCGGAGATGATGCCGTTGGAGGTGGGGTGGACGTGGGGGACGAGCGAGAAGCAGGCGCCGTTGCCGGCCTCGAGGAAGAAGGCCATACCCGCGATCAGGCCGAACATGGTGGACTGAGAGTGCGAGTCGGTCAGGCCAATGGCGATCTGGAAGCCGCCGCAGACGACGCCGAGGAAGGTCAGCCAGATCTTCTTGGACCAGACGCTGCCGGTGGCGCGGTAGAGCGCGTCCGAGACGAGGCCGCCGAGCGGGCGGAAGACGACGTTGAGGAGACCAAACATGGCGGCCCAGCGACCGGTGCCGGTCTGGCCGAGCGCCTTGAAGTTCTTGAAGTAGTAGGCGCCGAGGACGGAGTTGATGGCCAGCTCCGCACCAAAGGAGCACATGTAGATGGCGGCAATGACGACGGTCTGGGGGCTGATGGTGACCATGAGGGTGTCCTTGAAGGTAGGGTTCTGGACGACCTCGCCCTTGGCCACGGTCATAAGCTCCTCGTCGCTGAGCTCGGCCTCGTTGCAGACGGCCTCGCTCTTCATCTGCTCCGTAAAGGCCTCTTCAGGCGTGGTCGTCTCAGAAGGCGTGGCCAAGTCACCGGTGCTCTTCTCTCGGACGCTGGACGCGGGCGTGCCGAGGCCGTGGCGGCGCAGGTTGCTCTGGACGGCGTCGTGGCGGGCGGCCCACTTGCCGGTCGGGCAGTCGTCGCAGAGCAGCATGATGCCGAGGGCGATGGAGGTGATGAGGATGAAGGGCACGACAAAGGCCACACGCCAGGCGATGTGCGGGGTGAGGTGGCGGTGCTCGACGAGGGAGTCAAAGATGGCGGGCATGACAAAGTAGGTGATGCCGCCGCCGGCGTTGCCCCAGCCCGCGGTCAGGGCGTTGGCGGTGCCAACGACGTTCTTGTCGAAGAAGGTGGTGGTCCAGACCTGGCAGGGCACAAAGGTGCCGCCGAGGATGCCGATGAAGAAACGCAGCGCAATGAGGCCATTGGCAGACGTGACGGCGCCGGCGAGGACGGAGGGGATGGCACCGCCAAGAAGGCAGGCGGCAAAGGTGACCTTGGGGCCAAAGTAGTCGCAAGCAGGACCGGAGAGGACACGAATAAAGAGACTGAAGAAGATGGTTAGCGATTTTCCAAATGCAATTTGCAATTTGTGACTCGAGTAGAGTGACAGTTTTGGGGTGCATACGTGGAAGCGAGAGCAACAATGTTGGAGTTGGCAATCTCAACTGGAGTGAGATGAAGATCCTTTTTGATGGTCAAGGTCAACTAGTATTGTTAGTATATTTGAATCGTAAATGGTATTGTTTTCGAGCATTGTTTTCGAGTACTGCAGAGTGGAAGTCATACCAGAGGCGGAAACGCGTACCTGCGTGGGACGTGTTAGTACTGTGGCAATTACAAGGTGATACTACTGTCCATGTATTGCTTCACATGGACAGAGATGGGAAAGAACATACCATGAGAGGAACGCAACCATGAAGCCAAGCCAAGAGAAGAAAAAGACTCGGCCATGTCTGTCGAGTGGGTTGAGGACAGGAATTGAACGAGCCTTGCCATTGACGGGGTTGAGCTCAGGAGCCTGCCAGAGCAGCGACAGCTTGAACGTCATGGCTGGGGGAGGTGAATTGAAAAAGAGTTGTAGGAGTAGAAGGACGGGTGTAAAAGGGAAGAGAGCGAGTAAGCCGGAAGTAACCCTTTTTCTGTTTGATTTTTGCGAGTGCAAAAGGGGCGGGGGAGAGAAAATGAGAGGCCCAGACAAGCAAGAAATGGTCAACACTATCCAAGGACAACTTTTTTGAATTGAATTGGAACGATTGTTGCTTGCTTGTCGTCGATATATATAAAAGAATGATTCAATGAGAGTCGAACGGCACTATTGAGGCTGGTCGTTGGTCAAAATCGTGCATCTCCGCGGAGAGGGCAGAGTTGTGTGTGTCGCGAGACTCAAGACAGACTGGGTGGGCGATGGCGAGAGACACGGGAGCCCGGCAGAGCGAAAGAAACAAGAAAAACAGAGCAAGGTCCTGGTCTCTCCTGCATGGAACGGACCATGCATATCCACTGCTACTACGCTGACCATTTGGAAGACCAAAATGATAGTGTCGAGAGAACCATGTCGTGATGGAGCGAGATGCAGCAACGGGGTGTGTGAGTGGGCGAGGCGGGTGGTACCTTGGAACGGGGACGGGCGGCGCCACGACCGCTGGGGCTGGGCTGGGCTGGGGCCAGTTCAGAGGCAGAGACAGCGTCCGGTGGGGGCTGTCTAGCCTATCTTTAGCGTGCACAGGGGAGTGGGCAGGTCCCTGAAGGAGGGGGCGTGTCAGCAGGCTGGGGTGCAAACTTACAGGGGGATCATCATCCCTCCCGGGGACTCGGATAGCGGCCGATCAGGGCAAGTGGACTATTTTAGTGGTGCTGCCAGTTAACGACGGACAGTGGTTACAGCGGCCATCGTGTGAGCAGAGCGCGCTATCATCCTGGGGCTTTAGTGGTCGACAGGCCGGATAGACGCTGTTGCCCACCGCACTAAAGGTCCAAGTTGCCCTAACCACCGTTTCTCTGCCTAGAATCTGTGCTATGACGGTGCTAACTCAGCTAGGCTGCTGCTATAAACTGCAGTAGGTACTGGTACTTGTCTCCTGTACCTCGGCCGAACCACGCCCACACATTCAGCACACCCTCCCTGGCCTTGCTCTCAGTCTCGACTCTGCAACTAACACAACAAACAGTCTAGCTCAACACATCTGCAAATCAAAGGAGACGGGCGCGATCCACAGGCAATCCTCCTTTCTTTTCAGTCTCCATCCGTTCCCATCCACTTGCTCAAACTTTTTTTCAATAGATCAGGTTGCTCATAGATTCAACTGTGTTCTCGTCCATCGTCCTTTGGTGGAACCCTGCCAAGTCGGAGTCTCGAGCGATCAAACCCGTCCGTGTACGTCCATGTGGCTCCCGCTGGGCAGCGGCTCTCGCTGTTACATGTGATGAAAGAAAAAAAAAAGTCTCTGTCGCCTTGTCCATGTTGGCTTCAGCAACTTTCCCCGTCTTCGTCATCGTTCTCAAGGCTGCACACACAAACCACAGTATGCGTAAAGTGTGCGCCTCATCTAATTGCCGATGCACGCTGCAGCATGGGTGTTTACCGATAGATTACGACTCTTCTCTGCGCTCGTAACCCCCCTGCCCTGCTTCCCCCCCAGGCTAATGCAGGTCTCGGCGGTGGTTGTTGCTTTGCCACTTGCGCAGACGAGGGTGTGCAAGGCCTAGACAAGCCACGTTCACCCACGTCGACCACGACAACAAACCACCACCGTAACAAAAACAAGGCCCCCAGTTCCAATGTAGACTCGACCCGGTAATAGCTCGCTGCATGCCGTGTCAAGCATCCTCTCGCCAAGGCAAATGTCTGAGTCGGCCAACCTCCCATGCAGGTTGTCGTGGTGCTGTAGTCGTACTCTGTCGCGGATACGACGGGTTCAGAGCCTCGCCGCCAGCCTGCCACGAGAGCGCCATAAAATTATCCTACATGAAACAAACTAGTAGAAAATCTCCCGGGCTAAGCATGGGATGCATGCAATCCTGTTGAGGCAGGCCCTGTCTTGACAGGACGAACCTCACTCACAATGAGCTCGTAGCCTTTGCTCTGAAATGCCGAGACTCGGCTGCACTCTCTATGGTAATCCGAGATGCCGTACATTCATTTTGGCTGTTGCTTGTTAAAGAAGAAGAATGGTAGCCAGGAATTGTAACCTAATTAGCAGCTCAGCTCCATCGTGGAAATGTTGTAGGAAACAGCAGCTACCCTTTACTTGTGTGCAATCCATATTCGTGACAGAAGCGGTCTTGCTCAGCAAGGAAAGGTTATTCCATAAACTACAGAAAAATAGAAACGTCAATAGAATAGAACCAAAGTGATATGAAAGTATGCAATACCGCCAGAAATACAATATGAACTACCTCGCAATGGTGTTTTTTCGGCTGGCTCCTCGCTCACCACTGGCATGCTTCCCGATGACACGGCGGTATGAAGAGTTAAAATAACAGTTAAGCAGCTCCAAACTTCCCAGTATAAGCCATCCAACATAAATATTAAACTCTACAGTGTACATGTGCAAACATTATTTGCTCCACGTTGAAAATTTATCGTACAAATTGCAGCCATGCCACTGTTTCTCAACCACCAAATGCGGCCCTTGTGCCATATAGAATACTACAATTACAAGTCTGCCAACAATTAATACCTAGCCTTGTAATTTTGATTCTTTCATACGATTGTGGCTATTATCTAAAGCCATAATACAAACATTTCTCTTCGTTTCGCTCCGACTCCGTATTTTCACAAGTTTAGCATCCCGATCCGCACCGCGATGCCCAGTACCAAAATTTTACTACGCGGCAAGTTTATTTGCTAATTTATTAATTTATTTTCGCCCTTTTTAAGGAGTGACGGTGGTAATGACGAAAGCAGGCCTGCAGCTGCAAGCCATTTGTGGTTGTGGAGGAGAGTTGGCCATTGACAAGTACACCTCTCAGGTTACAAGTCTAGCATCAAGCGATGCTGCCCCCAACCCCAAGGTTGTCTTTAGGGCGCTCTCGCTCATGCTCATGTTGCGCCATCAACTAGATAAAAGCCTTGATTTCCTCCCAAATACGTAAATTTTAATGATTCTATCCAGATAGTCTTGTTGACCGAATAAGAAAGAGTATTTTACAGTGACAAATCACACCCAGAATGCACCTTTTCCCACAACAGAGTATCGCGAAAAACACACAAATACATAATAGTAATGGATCGAACTAGTAAAAATCGTCAACTGCCCCCGCCGCAAATGAAACAATGCGACCCTTGCAACTCATGCATGCTGGCGTGGAGTTGCCTACTACTCCACCGCCACGACACACTGTCGGCGACATTCTGCGAAAAAGGTGTGCCGATATGGGAGGAGGGCCCTATGATTTTCAAGCCAGACACAGACCCCGGAGTCAATCCTCCCTTTTCACGGCATCAAACTTCCGGCCAGACCCTCTTTTCGATGAGCGCGCTACCGAATGCGACTCCACCAAAGCCCTGCGCCTAGGCCCAGAACCTGGATCTTTTGGGACTCAACATGCACCCAATCCCAGCGTAATGGTAGAGGGAGAGAGAGAATGTCCAGAAATCGTTACTTGCCGAATGGGATGCGCAGTATGGAGACCGGCCTGGGGTGACCGTAATCGCAGGCTTGGCGGCGGCGGCGGCGCCATCGCAGAACCACACCCCAGGGACGCACAGTCTCACGCCCACTTCTTCGTTCGACCTGTCTTATCGGCCAACGCACTTCCCGCTCAGACTGGACGGTCAAGGTAACTAGGTTGGGTGGGAACAAAATGTGCAGAAAATCCATGCGGCCGCACCCAGATGCACAGACTTTCTGCAAGTTGCAAACAAACCCGAGCTGATCACTGGTTATTTCCTGATTGCGCTGCATTCTGCGCCATCCCGCACACACACGCACGCACGCCCTTCCCTACGCGTCTGATATCTCTTTCGAAGATTATCTCGCTTCTGATATACACAGCCCTCTTTTTTTTGTTGCTGTGTGTGTGTCTGTTGTATCCCTGCGGTCACTTTTTGGTCGTCTTGTTTCCGGAGCCCTCTCATCTGATCGTTATATCCGGACATCTCGTTCATGTCCCCGGGCTGAAACCCATCTTTTCTCTTTTTCGCAGCAATGGCGGTAGAGACTCTGGCCGTTCGCGCCTTTCCAGCGCCGCCCCCCAGCCCGCCCGAGACCGCGAAGCACTCCCAGGCCACCAGCCTGTCCGGGGCGCGGCAGAGCGCCTCGCGGCCGCTGCACTCCAAGAAGAACCTCCTCAAGAGCTACCCCTTGCCCCCGCAGAACGGCGTCAAGTCGGTGCAGCCGCAGGATCTCAAGACGCCTGACAGCCACGTGGAGCGGGACCCGAGACTCATCCGTCTGACGGGCGTTCATCCGCTCAACTGCGAGGCGCCGTTGACCGACCTCTACGAGGAAGGTTTCCTCACGTCCGAGGATCTCCACTTTGTCCGCAACCACGGCCATGTACCCGTATGCGAGGACGAAGACGTCTTAGACTGGACCTTCTCCGTCGAGGGCATGGTCCAGCGCCCGTTCACCTTGTCCGTGCGGGATCTTATCGAGCGGTACGAGCAGGCGACCTATCCTGTCACCCTAGTCTGTGCAGGCAACAGACGCAAAGAGCAAAACATTGTTCGCAAGTCCAAAGGCTTTTCCTGGGGTCCGGCCGGCCTGTCAACAGCCTTATGGACCGGTGTCCCCATTTCTGACTTGCTGGCCCAAGCCAAACCAATCCGGGGTGCGCGTTATGTGTGCTTCGAAGGCGCCGATAAGCTACCCAACGGTCACTACGGCACCTCGGTGAAGCTCAACTGGTGTCTCAATGCCGATAAGGGCATCATGGTTGCGCACAGGATGAACGGCCATGCCTTACATCCTGATCACGGCAAGCCTGTGCGCATCATTATCCCCGGCCAGATCGGCGGCCGAAGTGTCAAGTGGCTCAAGAGGATCATCATCACCAAGGAGCCGAGTGACAGCTGGTATCACATCTATGACAACCGCGTGTTGCCAACCATGATCACACCGGAGGCCAGTGCCGACCTCCCAGAGACGTGGAAGGACGAAAAATATGCAATCTACGATCTCAACACAAACAGCGCCATCTGTTACCCGCAGCACGACGAGATGGTTGCCCTGGATGGCAATCAGAGGACGTACAAAGTCCGCGGTTATGCCTACAGTGGAGGTGGTAAGCGCATCACCCGCCTCGAGGTGACACTTGACAAGGGCCGCAGCTGGCGACTTGCCAACATCAACTACCCAGAAGATCAATATCGAGCCGCGCCGGACGGCGACGAGCTGTACGGCGGCAAAATGGATATGTGGTGGCGAGAAACCTGTTTCTGCTGGTGCTTCTGGGAGCTTGACATTCCCATCCCCGATTTGGCGGATGCCTCCGACGTCATGATCCGCGCCATGGACGAGGGTCTCATGGCGCAGCCCCGCGACATGTACTGGTCGGTCCTGGGCATGATGAACAATCCGTGGTACCGTCTCGTCATCCACAAGGAGGATCGCTTCCTGCGCTTCGAGCACCCCACGCAGCCTGCGCTCATGCCCGGCGGCTGGATGGAGCGCGTCAAGAACGCGGGCGGCAACATTGCCAACGGCTTCTGGGGCGAGAAGACGGGCCAGGCGGACGAGGAGGTCGAGGTCAAGGCGCCCGAGACGCAAATCTCCATGACCAACCCCAAGGTCAAGCGCACAATTACGCTGGCGGAGTTGGAACAGCACGGCGGCGAGGAGGAACCGTGGTTCGTGGTGCAGGCCGAAGTATACGACGGAACCCCGTACCTGGAGGACCACCCCGGCGGCGCCACGTCCATCTTTGCCGCGGCGGCCACGGACTGCAGCGAAGAATTCTTGGCCATCCACAGCGAAAATGCCAAGGCCATGATGCCGACATACCATATTGGCACGCTGGACAAGGCATCCCAATTGGCCCTCGCTGCGAAATCGGCCGAGGCGGACAAGGACGTTGTCCGGCCCATCTTCCTCCAAGCCAAGGTGTGGAGCAAGGCGCTGCTGTCCGCCAAGGTGGACGTTTCCTCCGACAGCAAAATATTTACGTTTACGCTCGACTATCCCGAGCAGGTGCTGGGCTTGCCGGTAGGACAGCACGTGCTGATGCGCCTCCGCGATCCCGCCACGCGCGAGGCCATCATCCGCGCCTACACGCCCATCTCCTACGGCGACGCCAAGGGCACGCTGGACTTTGTCGTCAAGATCTACCGGTCCTCGTCCACCCAACCGGGCGGCAAGATGACCATGGCGCTCGACAGCATCCCCGTCGGCCACTTTGTCGACTTCAAAGGCCCCGTCGGCAAGTTCGAGTACGCGGGCGACGGCCTGTGCCGCATCTCGAGCAAGACGCGCTACGTGGACCGCCTCATCATGGTCTGCGCCGGCTCCGGCGTCACACCCATCCTTACCGTGCTGCGCGCCGTCATCGATAAAGAAGACGACACGACGCAGTGCACCGTGCTGAACGGCAATCGCACAGAGGAAGATATTCTATGTCGTGAAGAGCTCGAGACGCTGGTCAAGGGAAGTGGCGGCCGCGCTCGCCTCATGCACACGCTGTCGCGGCCCGGTCCGTCCTGGAAGGGCGCCCGCGGCCGCATGGACGACGCCTTTTTCCAAAAGTACGCGGGCGGGCCTGCCGACAACGACGAGTCCGCCATGGTACTGGTTTGTGGGCCCAAGGCTTTGGAAGAGGCCGCTTTGGATATTTTTACCGGGATGGGGTGGGATGAGGAAGACATTCTCTTCTTTTAGCTGACTATACGTTTCTCCCGACAAGATGTACATAACTTGTCACTGTAAATATCTCTTTTTCTTTTTGTCTATACGATACATTTCTGGAAAAAAGCACAATGAGAATACGAAATTGGCTATACAACCATTCCGTCAGGGTCTAGATGCCTCAAAGCAGACTAGCAGTAGCGCCAGGGATTTGGGCTGGGTGGCAGAGCTTGCATTGTCCAATCATCATGTGACGAGACGCAGCACGGGTGTGGTTGCACTGTCATTGAGAGCATTCCATTACGTCCATGCTTCCTTTTCTCGAAATGAATTATTGGCCCGCCGTCGTTTACACGTTACCATCCTATCCTCTATTCGTATTCACTACAAGAGCCAGGCCGTATAGCCGAGACGGGACAATAGTACATCAGACTGTGCTGCACCTGCATGACTAGCACGCATAGCCGGTTTGTTTTGTGCACTCCACGTCCAGAGAATAAAATCCTCATCGCCTCTCTAACATAAAACCGGACAAGTGTCCATCTTTTTTCGTCGCTCACGGGAGGCTCCCCGGAGGAGACTAAACCGCTGGGTCACCGTACGGCTAGTTTTCTGCGACTAGTTTTTTTGCCCGCAACTAGTCTTCTTTACTGCTACTCAGCCGCAGATGACCGAAACCCTCGGGAGAGGGAGAGAGGGGGTGGTCGTGCATGGGCCGAGGATCTCTGGCGCGACTCAGCGGCACTGCTACCAAAGAAGGGAGGGGGACAAGAAGGAAGCCGACTGGGCATTCCCAGCTGCAGTTTAAGCTGCAACGGGACAAGCCCTCTTGACTACTAGCCCAATGTCACGGAACGGCGCGCAGGAAGGAAGGAAGACTCGGTAGCGTGAGTGTGTGTAGCTAGTTCTTTTTGGGCCATTGACCCTGGTAAAATGGTCGGCGAAGATTGATGACGATGGACGCGCTACGGAAGGACGACCAATGCCAGTTCGGCCAGATGAGGCAAGGCCCGCTCGCCGCCAGCAAGATGATGCACTGTGAAAGAAAATCAGCCTGGGCGGAGAGTAGTGCATGGGGAGGGGGGCGTGTTTGAGATACGGCACCCTGGTCGCGATGTTGCACCCAGTCTGCCATCTTGTGTTTCTCATCCCTTCTAGACTCTTTTTTCTGCTCTCTCTGCGTGCACCCCTGTCAAGAGCAGGCGCACGACGATCCGGGTTGCCAAGCTGCCAACTGTCCACCACAGAAGGAGGAGACCCTACTTGTCTCTATCTCTGTCTCGCCTGCAGAGTCACATCCGTGGCTTGGAAGCTAGTCGCCAATCGTCCTAGCCTTGGAGCGAGAAGCGGCGCGGCGCGGTGTCCTCCATTGGGTTTAAATCTGTACGCTAAAGCCATTGCGGGCCCCCAACACTCCCTTGCTAAACCGAATACCGTTGGCTTGGGCCCGCGGAAGGGCTCCGGTTGGTGGAGAGTTGCCAGCACAAAGATGCACACTGAGGGTCTGGATTGCTCCTCTGCTCAGAGACACAAGGACCCCTGGTCGGGAGGCGCCTGCACAGCACAGGCCCTGCGGCGTACATAGCTCTTAGTAGCGCACCAGCAGCTCGAAACAGGCAAAGATGTTAAGTAAAAATAATATGATCGGAGAGAGGGACGTTTTTACAGATTTCGGCCTCTTTTAGTTGCCATTCACAACGACTAGTAACTATTATGCCGTACCCTTTTAGTTTCTTCCCACTCTTTTTTTCCCTCCCCTCTTCACAACCTCGCTTCGGATAGTCTGCTCCAAACGCAACGGTTACATTACGGTGGGCGTACGGTATCTGACAGATAACAGAGTGCCTCCGGCTAGTTCGGCAAGGGGAGAGACACACGGAGGTCGACTAAAACGCTTGGCATTTACAGACAGAGGCAATGCCGTATCTATCTCGTTCAATTGGAAATTATGATGTACAATGCGCTCATGTGGCTTTTTCTGTCTCTTTTTGTGTATCTCTGATAGCCACGTTATTCCCGGGCTACGAAGGTTGTCGGGATGAACGCCACAGCTGAAGCGGCCCGCTTCGGCGCACGTTTGGGGGAGCCCAGAGACACTCTGTCTTTGTTTCATTGGAAGAAGCTGGGCAGAAGCAAAAAAGAATCAAGGAAGATTTCATCTATCTTGCGTCTTCGTTTAGTGACAGGGGTCACTTTTTCCTCTCTTGCCCACAGTGGCGTTGCGGTTCTGTCACACAAATCTCATCAGGACCCATGTGGCCAGCCTTATTGCACACACCCCCCTCCCCCATGCTCGGCCGAACGATGAAAAGGGAAAGTGAGCGTTTTTCTGTGCATGAATTGTCGACTTGTATCGGTACTTTGAGCGACTCGACACCATGGTGTTTTGACCAGCTTCTCCACCAGGCGGATGCAGAGACCACCAAACCCCGGCCAGGCGATGGTACCATGCCGTCAAACTCAGGCCCAGAACCAAAGGCACGGCTGTGAGGCTTGGGATGATCACAAAACAAAGACGCGTGAATCCTTGTCATGCTGAAGATTGCCTCTCGCTTCGACACGAAGAAAGACGCTTGTGTCGAAGCAAAACGCAGGGGGCGGATCCGCATATCATCCTGCAAGGGACCATGGACCCAACAGCGGCTACACCCTCCGTCGTAAAATCCGTCGTATGTGAACCTCGACTAAGCTCATCGGGCAACTTTACTGCAGAACAAGGCTATTGTAGTCTATTCTCCTCTTCATTTTGACCAGTATCCCTTATCACTGCATCTGCTAGTTTCGTCCCGGCCGAGTAAGCTAATGGGGAACCTATGCACGGGCTAACCGGTTATCCTTGTTCTCCCCGTCGTCTTCGTCGCTTCCCCTGAATGTGTCTATTTGACGTTGAGGCGTTGCTCTTAACTGAACGTGGCATTCCGGTCCAATAGTGCGAGTAAAAGACTAGGATCAAAACGGGAAAATTGCACCGTTTGTGGCCGCAGTAGTCTCCCCGTTTCTGCGACGCAGCGATTGTGCCTGACAGTCCTTGTGAAGAGGGGCGTGGTGGCGTGCACACACTATTTTCTCCTTCTCTCTCTTTTGTTTTGGTCTGAGAGCCTTGATCTTCATTATCCATCAGCTCATGCGCTTGCATGATATATTGATCGGCATCGCTCCCGACTTCAGATTCGCATCTTCTTTTCCTTTTGTCCCCTCAAGAGTTTTGCTTCACGCCTGTTCCAGCTGAGCCAGGCAAGACTCTTCGCATCCATTTGTATTCTTCACCATCCTTGCCTTTTCTGATTCCCTGGTTTACCGATTTCTTCGTCTTTCTTTTTACGTCTGCCGCCATGGCCGTCGTGCCAAACGCCACGGAGTCGGCGCCTCTGTCGGCGCCGAAATCCCATACGCAGACTCACACCCTCAGCGTGGTTATTTTGATTGTTGCTTTGCTTTCAGCACTCGGAGCGTTATGGATGATCTTGGGTTTTGTGGTATGTGGCTACCTGGTCTCGCAGGGGACACTTGCGACGGGATTTCTAACGCATAATGCAGATGAACAAATCATTGCGAACTTTCAGACATCAGCTTATCCTGTGAGTACCCCTAGCTGATATTTCTGGAAATCTTTACTTACATAGCTGTTCCCAAGTGGTCTGGCTGTTAGCGACTTTTTCATGGCGATCAACTTCATGTCATCGGCTGCTGTCAACCTCTCGGGCCAGGATATCGGATCCAAAGCCTGTAAGACATTTTGCAGTTTCAATGGTTTCATGATTCAGACCTTCGTCGATCAGAGTATGTTGCTTTTGTGTGGTGTCGTATAAAGCGTGTTAATAACCCCATACAGCCGATTACTGGGTTCTTTCTATCGCAGCCTGCACATATATCATGCTCGACGATAGAAAAGCAGTATCACAGTGGATTCAGAAGCATAGAGTTGTGGTCTGGACGATTCCGTGGATTTTGTCCCTTCTTTGGGCAACCCTTGGACTCACCCTGGCCGGATACGGAGATATTGGAGCGTGTAAGTCGACAACCTGGAGACTTCTCCAACTACGTTCCATGACGCTCTTTCTAATACAACGTGCTCTAGGGTGTTGGTTTACGAGCGATAAAACGAGACTTTTGGTCAACTTTCTTCCTCGCTGGGTCATCATTGGGTTGATGCTTTTGCTCTACCTTCGTCTGCACTTCATTATCCACCGCGCCCACGACAACTTTGTCTCTTTCAATGACGAGGAGGAATATGGAATGGGATCAGGCTCATACTCGGCCAATAAGAGTGGCGGACCCTGGTCTCCCCAGCCAGTACATCTGTCTAAACTGTCTGAAGGCTCCAGCCAGGAGCGCATCGTCTCGCCCCCGGCGCCGGAGCCGGTGCCTAGACCAAAGGCTCGAAAGAGCAGAGGAGCTTCCGATTTGCGCCGAGTAAGTTCTCCAGCTTCACAGTTGTTCAAGGAAAAATCTAATATCTAATTTTGTCCAGCTCTCATATCAAATGATGCTGTATCCGTTGGTTTACATGCTGATTTGGGCGTTGCCTACCTCCATCCGAATCTATCAAGCTGTCAGTGGACATTCGGCTCCGTTCACGGTCGCCACAGTCGACAAGGTATGATAAACCCTCATTTTCAAATACACAATATTTTTTTTAGGCTGACAAAGTTTTCTCCAGTCATGCATTGTCATCCAGGGCTTCTGCGACGCCGTCGTTTACGGATTCAACGAGAAAACTTGGCGCGGTTGGAGAGAGATCTTCACACGAAAGAAGGGCAACTAATACACTTGTATTAATCGCCGCTTATGCATCCACATTTTGTTTTTGTACATTGTTGTCCTTTTGGAACTGTTTTTGCTTCTTGTTATTTTTCTTCATGACACGCAACCCTACTGCACGGGTGCTCCTCACATCTCGGCTCCATGGTAAACAGCCATCGGGGGTCTGAGCTATTGTTCTACGATTACATACAGAGTTTGGCATAGTTTGGTTTTTGAAAACAGCATCTGCATGTTCCTCTGCCATTTCTTTGTACCCTCCTTATTGGCCCTAACTGTGCACATCATGATCGTATTCTTTCTGGCGCACTGTGACCTCAAACGCTTCTCAGATACTAAAGAATAATTAATCCAAATTCGGATAGTTTTGCAAGCTTCGTAGCTCCCCGTGTTGCCGGTCTTGTTTCCGCGGACCAGGTTGCGGGGAACGGCGCAGTGACTGCCAACCAGTGCCCACCTCCGTCCGACGCTAGTTACCGAGCCTCGGCCCATCACCGTCAGTGCGGAACTCACCATTGACGTGCAACGTCGAATTGCACAACGCATTGATCGAGTCCTTATCGTACAATTTGCGTAACACTGTTTAGAAATCATCCGCGTTCAGAGTTACATATCGTGGGGTCGCAGCAATAGCACCGCTCTGACCTACCACACAGCGCCCTTTCCTTCATCATCGCGGCTCGAAGCATCGCATCTCTGCACAATGGAGAGCGCCGTAGCCTGCCGGGCGGCCCCCGACCAGGGAAAAGATGTCTTTGTCAATAAAGTACCTCTTTACAAGCCGCTCTGGGGCCGTGGTGCCTTTGGCGGTTCTGTCCTGGCGCAGGCGCTGTCCGCGGCGCAGGCCACTGTTCCAACCGGCTTCGTCGCGGATACGATGCACTGCCACTTCTTCATCGCTGTCAAGACCGACGGGCCGCTGTATTCGCACGTTGAGCGCCTACGCGATGGCAAAAGCATCGCGACGCGGTCCGTCCGCTCCATGCAGTTTGGCAAATGCACCTTTTCCGCCATTATCAACTTTGGACGAGCGGCCGGCCGCGGCCCTCGCATGCTGGAGCACCAGCCCGAATGCCCCGTGTCCAAGGCCACGATCGCCTCCATCCGGAGCGGCGAGCTCTCGCCCACAAGCCAGGTCGACGCCAACTGTCCCTTTGAGTCAATCCGTGTACGCAGCGGGCCGGACGACGCGCACAAGCGGCCGGAGCTGCAGCGCATCCTGCAAATGACCAAGGCCAAGTTTGCGCCCCCCGCCGCCGACGCCGGCGCCACGCGGGATGTGGCCCAGCACCAGGCCGCGCTGGCGTGCATGACCGACAACTACTTCCTGGGTGCTGTGCCGCGCGTGCATAAGGCGCATCGATTCGCGAACCAGAACCTGGTGAAGAACGCGGTCAAGAAGATGGACGAAGGCCAGCGAAAGACGGCGACGGAGCGTTTCAAGGTCCTGGCTGCCGAAGAGCTTGCGGATGTAGCCAGTCGGACAACCAAAGAGGAGGAGACAGATACGAAGCGGATTCCTCCTAGCATCGAGATGATGGTCAGCCTGGATCATACCATCTTCTTCCATAACCAAGAGCTGGTCAAGGCAGACGATTGGATGGTTATGGAAATGGAATCGCCGTGGGCTGGACAGGACAGAGGTTTAGTTCTGGAAAGAATATGGACAGCGGACGGAGTGCTGGTTGCGACATGCATTCAGGAAGGACTATTTAGACTTAAACAAGATCCGGCCTCTCATTTGTGATGTATATACTCAATAGAATAGATCAATTTTCAATTTCAGAGTACTGTTTTAGAATTTGAACATTGACCTCAATATTGCTGAACACTGGTAGCCTCTTATAAGCGTGCTTCAATCTTCTTCTGCGTGTCCGACAGCGCGAATTCGCTACGAGCGACGCGGCTGCGTACCTTGGCAGCATCTGCCTCCTTGAAGCCCCGTGCTTCGACCGCCGGGTTATACCCCAGCCAGCTTACTTTGGCAATCTCCTCATTGCTGAGCTGCGTATTCTTCTTGCCATCGGCGCGCTTATAAACCGTGACGACAGTTGCGCCGCCTAGGCCCAGATTGTGCTGCAGCGCAACGTCAATGTCCTCGACAAGGCGGTTGTTGGCCCAGCCTCGGAGCTGCCAGACCAGCTCTGCGCACTGCGCAATACCAGTCGCACCTAGGGGATGGCCCTTGGAGATCAGCCCTCCGGAAGGGTTGACGACGACACGGCCGCCGTACGTGATGTCGCCGCGGCGCACCATCTCATGCGCCTTGCCGACGCCGCTGAAGCCGATGCTCTCGAGCAGGATAAGTTCGTTGGCCGAGAAGCAGTCGTGCAGCTCGCAGACTTTAATTTCATCGAGCGATGTCTTGGCCTCGCTCAATGCGGCCTTGACCGCGCGCTGCGTCATGTCATAGCCGACGAGCTGGATGGCGCTGCTTGAGAACAAACTCGTCGAGTCCGTCGTGAGCTGCTGGCCAGCCATGAGGATTGCCTGGCCCCGGAGATGAGGGCGGGCATCGAGGAAACGCTGTGAGACCACTACAGCGGCACCCGCGCCGTCGCTCGTCGGGCTGCATTGCAGCTTGGTGAGCGGTGGGTAGATCATGGTTGAGTCGATGACCTCCTGAAGCGAGTACTCTTGGCGGAACTGCGCGTAAGGGTTGCGCTGTGAGTGTTTGTGGCTGATTCTGGCGATTTCAGCAAAGTCTTCTGCCT
Organism: Paracorniculantispora psalliotae; assembly: GCA_002796755.1. Classification (NCBI taxonomy): domain Eukaryota; kingdom Fungi; phylum Ascomycota; class Sordariomycetes; order Hypocreales; family Cordycipitaceae; genus Paracorniculantispora; species Paracorniculantispora psalliotae. Next base: position 1,199,785 of record PHFE01000029.1, on the reverse strand, counting down.
TGGCTCCATATCTGTAACATACGTTAGCAGTATTTCTTGGTCTTGAACATCAGAATGCGAACTTTTCCATGTATTCTCTACCAGCATTTCCAAAATATTGAGCATTCGGTGGGCCGGGCGCCTTGCCGTGCACTTTCTCCATCATCTCACGGCTTAGCTGCGTCGCCCTGGCTCTATCCGGCCATTTGTCTTTGATGGAACCTGGCTCCATCTTCTCGAATCCAACAACGAGAACACAGTCCATGGCACCTGTCTGAACCATAGTGCGCGCAAGATACAATCCCGCTGAGCCGGTCGCGCAGGCATTGCCTGTGTTGATGATGGGGATTGAGGTCATGCCAAACTGGTAAAAGATGCGCTGGCCGCAAGTGGAATCACCATAGTTGAAACAGGCAATACCTGTCTGTACGTCATCGTAGTTGATTTGCGCATCCAGCATGGCCTTTACACCAGCCTCATAGCCGAGCTCGGGGTAGTCGCGCAGTCCTCGAGGTTTGATGAATTCGGTCAGCCCGACGCCGAGGACGTAGGCGGGGATCTTTTCACGGGCAGCCATTATGAATTTCTAGGACACTGACGATGAAATGATTGTAATTGTGATGAAAGTATATGTAAGTGGGAGATGCCGAGGTACCCCAGCCTTTCTTATAACGTAGAATGCGGGGGTGGAGGTTGCCCCGAACTAGCCGACTTACCAAAGGTGCACGGTGTTAGCCATCAGCGAGACCGCTTGTACGTAAAGCAGTAAAGTAAGGGGGGCTCGTAAAATGGACTGATATACTACATAATAGACATGGTTAAATTCTGGCTAGAATTGGAGTTCAGAACAAATATTGCTGAATTGAAAAATTGTCAAAATATAGAAGCGATGCGGCACTACTACAATCCCGCGGAGTGCAGCGCGATGCCTCTGAAAAGGCATAAAGCCGTCAACTGTGTTTCTGGGTATCAATCGGCAGCTCGAGCAGGGCAATAAACAGCGTCATCAAACACTGGCCAGAAATAGTGTGCGTTGGAAATCGTATCTATTTACTCCTTTATCTGTTCCCGATCGGCCTCACGGGCGGCATTCTGAGGGCCAGTGTCCGTCATACCAGCACACAAGTCGACCTCGAATGAGAACGTAGGGCGCGCGAGCAGGGGTGAGAATTCAGTTCGTTAAAAGAACCAAATCTCTGGTTTCTTGGAATTTTTACTAAATTCGGAGGCCAACTTCGTTAAAAGCGCCCGCATCGCAAAGTAAGTTGACGCCACTTGCAGCTACTTCGAAGGCTGGACGCCACGCGGACGACACATAAAGCATAAATATCCATGACTTGTTATATATATATCATTAGAAGACTGCAAGGCAAATAAAACCAATATGCACACATTCTCTTTTTTTCATTGCGAAATATACTATTGCGACGTTACAATATGGCGTTCCACCGCTTTTCACACCTCCCACCCGAGCTGCGAGATGAAATATGGCGCCTCGCGGTTGTGGATAGAAGCATGCCCGGCGCGAATTTCTTTGGCATCTATCCTAGCGGCTCCGACTACTTTAATACCACAGCCAGTGTCTTTTTCGGCCCTCCTCTGTGCGGCCCTGCCTGCGTTGACTGCGACGAGGACGATGCCTTTTCCTGGGACCACGATAGAGGATCCAGTGCCTTGGCCGACAGCGGCTTATGGGATGCTTGTCGTGAATCACGACAGGTCATGTTTAAAATGCTGGGAGACCTTGGATGGGTGCCAGCAGCCGCTACCATTGATCCCGCGCATTATCCGGGAAATCCCTACTTTGCGCCCGCGACGGGGATTGCGACGGACTCTTGGTGGGAGACTCGCCGATTCAGCTTCCTCCCAGCCATGGATTTGTTTGTCTTTGATCCGCAAAATCTTTGCGACGCTGCTTCCAAGATTACACTTATTGACTGTGCGCATCATGACGACTTGCCGAGGATACTTGGCTTTTGCAGGAACATTGCATTTGAGATGAATCAGAAGTGGTTGGCATGTGCCACAAACTGACTGGGATATGGATAAACGTCGCGCCATCAATGCGGTAGTTAAATCGCTGATATATTAGCCTAGCGGAAGTCCCTTCTATTTAATCGACTACGGACTCGTGCGGCGTACAACGAGAGCCATCACTGGTGGAGGAGACGGAGGCCAAGTCTTTCACGCCGCAAATGGCCGATTTGTTCAAGTTCTCAACGACGGCACATGGGTACGTAAATTTGACAATCCAGACGATGCTGGGAAATACCAGTCTGTTTTCAGTTTGATACTGTGCTTGGAACGGAAGTTTGGTCGGGCGTTCGGTGACGGAAATGGGCAAGGCGCACCCAGCCCCGGCTTCGCAGTACTTGCTTGGGAGCCTAATAAGCCAAGTCTTGGTTACGAATGAGCAGATGATCAGATGAAAGCGCTCATGATGACGGGCGGACGGGAGGGATGGGTACGGGAAGGATGATACCTTCCATCACGATTCGATCATGGGTACTGACATAGACCTGCTTGTCGGCATGACAGGTACCAGTTCAAGCTTTAGAAAGATGCACTGTGGCATATGTGGAGCTGAAATGGGTTGAGAAACCTAAAACTACAGGTTAAATTCAAGTAAAATAGGAAATAAAACTATTTCTAAATAAATCAAGCAATAGAAACATAATTGGTCTTTCTTTTCTTTACCATTCACATTATGCAGCTGCCATCTCATTATTTTACAGAATGATCTTTCATGTAGCTAGCTCTCCGTGCGAGTAGGCGCCATTCCATCAATGCAACAGCTCGCAGAGAAAGGCAGGGGTAGATGAATCACTGATTCTGTACCAATGCTTCATTTTCATCTTTTAATAAATGTAACCCCGATACTTATCAATCACCTAAATTGGCTCGTATGGGCTTTCCTAAAAATGTCCCGCCCGCCCGCAGTCCGGGTTCCTCGGTGCGCGCTCCGCGTCCCGCGACGGCGCCCGCTCCGGCTGCGGCAGAAAAATTTCCACATTCGTCGATTCACGTCACCAGAATCCACCACGTGAAAATTAGCAGTTCCGATTCAATCGTCACGAAGGTCTCAGCCACTTCTCAAACAAAAAGGCCGCAATTGGCCTTCATTTCTGTACTCAGACACAGCTTCTCACTCATTCTAGATTTTTTTTTTTTTGCGACGTCCTTGGCCTACGGCACCGCTGCAGTCATGGCGTTTACGATGCACTCCCACTCTGGCCAGTTCTGCAGCCACGCTGTAGATCAGCTCGAGGATATTATACAACAAGCCATCAGAGTCGGCTTCAAGACGATAGGTCTGACAGAACACATGCCGCGCTACCAAGAACGCGATCTATACCCTGAAGAGGTAATTTTCTTTCAATCTGGGATTCTAAAACCAGCGTCTACCTCTCAGCAGAGGGCTGACTCATTATATAGCTCAGCGCCGGCGCTCAAGTGGCCCTCGCGGCCCTGCCCCAGCGCCATGAGGCATATCTCGTCGAGGCTCAGCGGCTGCAAGTCGCCTACGCCTCGCAAATTCACATCATCATTGGCTTCGAGGCTGAGTTTATCCGCCCCGAGTTTGGCCCCCTGGTCGCGCAGTTGGCGGCCGCCTCGCCATGCATCGACTACTTCATCGGGTCAGTGCACCACGTCCACAGCATCCCGATTGACTACGACGCGGCCATGCTCAATTCAGCCATTGCCGCTTCCTCTAGAACGGGTAATCCCGCTGACGGCACCGAGGAGACGCTGTACGAGGACTACTACGACCTGCAGCATGAGATGCTCACGACGCTAAAGCCACGCATCGTCGGCCACTTTGACCTCATCCGCCTGCTGAGTGAGGACCCGGGCCGGGATGTCCGCCAATGGCCGGGCGTCTGGGAGCGGGTGATGCGCAACTTGAAGGTAGCCGCCGAGCAGGGTGCTTGGCTGGAGTGCAACAGCGCCGCATTGCGCAAGGGTCTCGCCGAGCCATATCCCGGCCGCCACATTGCAGAGGTATGTTTAGGCCATTAAGCTCGCAAATGCGATAATTCGAAGGCTAATTTGGTATATACAGGAATGGCTGAAGCTGGGTGGTAAATTCACACTGTCGGATGACAGCCACGGTACTGGTCACATCGCCACCAACTACTTGCGCGCCATCACCTACCTGCAGAGTCTCGGCGTCAAGGATGTATGGACATTCCGTCGTCATCCGCACCCCTTTGAACACGGCCAGGGCCGCGCGACACTCCAAGACGTTGCCGTGCCCTTGGCTGAGATTCAAGCACAATTCGAACCTGCCGCAAAGCAATAGAAACTCGGCAGCGTTCATTCAATTGTACATAGAACGAAACGTGAGCGAGCCACGGTACACAGGTTGCTGATAATAGAAGGGGGCCTCATTGCGTTAATTCATTTTTTATTAGAAGAGAGGACGAGAAAAACGGCCGGCCAACGGCATGTCTATTAACACCATGAAAGGCATGGGGTATCATACACTAAATAAAGAATCCATAGAGCCAACAAAGGCAGAGAGTGAGAAGCAGTTCGATGTAATAAGAAGCCTTGAAAGCAAACAGAAAAATGCAAAGTACGCCCCCGAGATAAGAGGAGCTATGCAGATTTTATCCTAAAACAGCGCCGTAGCGCATAGTTGAAAATGCAAAACTTGAAAAAGCGAATTAGCCGCTCGCGATTAAACGACAGCACCGAAGCGCAGAATATAATTATGCCCGGCGAGGCGTCTCCGGAACGTCCCACATGGGTTTCGCCTTCGCCTCCTTGGGCTTGACGTCTCCCGCACCATCGCCACTGCTGCCGGGGCGCGGCGCAAACGGGATGCCTGCCGTGTACTGGAACAGCTGCGACACGCCCTGCTTCTTCTTGATGGGGCTGGGCGTCGCGACGGGCGTGCCCGCCGACGGCGTCTGCACGTTGGGCTCGAGCCACTTGAGCGAGTCCTCGCGTTTGATGGCGACGGGCGTGGGGCCTTCGGGCTGGTAGTTGATGAAGAGGCCCGGATCGGCGCCGTGCGCCGGGGCGGTCGGGGTGACGACCTCGGTGGTGGGAACCACGACGTTCTTACGCTCGAGCGGCGACGGCGAGTCCATCATGGACTGCTCATCGAGTGGCGTTGAGAGGCCCGATGCGGAGCCGCGGCTGAGGAAGCCACTGTCCGAAGGTGCTGCGTCGACGGTGGTTGAGATCGTCGGTATTAAACCAGCGTTGTGGGTGGGTGGCGCGACGGAAGACTGTGCAGCCTGTTCGGCCTTGGCGGCGGCCGCGTTGGCGTCCTTTTGCGACTGTGTGATGAGGTTAATCTTGATCTTCCGCATGCCCGACGTGATCTTATCCACCGGGGGCACGGGAGGCTCCGACGCGGGCGCGGGCGGTGACAGGACCGGCGCACTCTTCTGTCGCGGCTTGACGGCCGTCTTGGCCTTATTACTCGATGGCGTCGCGGCGCCGCGCGTGCGCGGCGTTTTCGGCGTCGCCTCCTTGGGCGTCGCGCCCCGCTGCCGCGTCTTTTTCACGTTGAGGTTGACGGGCGGCGGTCGGACCGGCGCCGGCTGCGACAGCTTTTGTTGTTGTTGCTGCTCCTGGATGATCTGGCCGCTCATGCTCGAATCGGCACGGCTGCTGCCGGACGTGGGCGGGCGGCTCTGATCGTACTCAGCCGGCAGTGGCGGCACAGGGACGCCGTCTTCCTTCTCGGGGCTTTGAGAGGTGACCGACTCGCTGAGCCGGCGTGAGCGTCGGCGCTGGTGGTTGCCGCCGTACGGCTGCTCGACTTCCGTGGACTTGGCGCGGGCGCCGCGCGACGAGGGCCGCTTCGTCGGTGACGGAGGGGGCTTGTTGCGCTCGCCGGCGTCGTCGGTGGACCAGGCGCTGCTCCTCACCTTGCGCTCGCGCAGGGCCATGCGGGACGTCGGCCTGTCCTGCGGCGCGGGCGTCGGCGGGATGGGGATGCCCAGGAGGATCGACTGCCTGTCGCGCCGCACGCGGGTGGCCTCGGCGTTGAGGTCCTCGGCCCTGCAGCTGTCCACCTGCCTGTCGTTGGGGATCAGGATCTTGCTGAGCTCGTGCGCCGCGACGGTCCACGGCACGTCGGGCGCCACGGGCGAGGCCGCGCGGGGGCGCTGGATGGTCGACGAGAGCCCGGAGAGGCTGCGGCGCACCTTGACGGGGTCCATAACTTTGGCCGAGGATGCGTGCGTGGGCGAAAAATAGGTCGGCGGCGTGCCGGTCCGCGGTTTCCTCGGCGGCGACTGCGGGTGGGAGATGAGACTTTCCAGGGAATCCAGGTGATGGCTCGCCCACCAGCCAGCATCGTATTTGTGCAGCGAAGGGCCGGTCGGTCGCTGAATATCCATGGCTTCGGGCTCTGGTTCGGCGATGGTGCCGAGCTTTTGGCCCATCTCGTAGCCCAGTCCGCGCCCATTCTCAGTCGCTTGCGCAGACTGATCACCGACCAGACCGCTGAGATGGCTGAAAACGCCAGAGAACAAGGCCCTATCGCTATAGCCTCCTTCCAGAACGCTAATAACGCGTCCGTCGACGCAAAGGCCCTCTTCATTGGCGATTCTGACAACATCTTGGCTGAGTCTGGCATAGAATTCGGTGGGAACATTGACTTGATGTCTCTGCATGCCCGCACTCTCCCACTCACTGGCATCAAAGCCGGCCGAAAAGAAGATGGCAGCCTTGGGTTCCTTACCCTCTCCACGCAGTTTCGTTTCTTGCTCTTTCAGGTAAGCTCGTGTCTTTTCCAGAATCACAGAGTACTTTGACTCGTAAATGTCCCAAAAGTCTTTCTCCGTCTTCCAAGATTGTAGATGGACGTTCCAGACACTCTGTCCATGAGCGTTATCAATGCAGAGTGAAGCATTCTTGACCTTTTCCTCGTCACCCATTTCGCAAGGGTATGAATTAATGTCGTGTAAGCTAAAGTAGCCAATGGAAGTCTTCTTCCACGGCAGAAAGTTTTTGGTCGCGGCGTTGGCGCGCGCATTGTGCTGCCAGACAATGGCTTGCGATCCGTCGCCGTGGTGAAGATCAAAGTCGATAATGGCGGCATGTGTAAGTCCATGGGTGAGCGCGCCATGCATAATGCCCACCAGCACGTTGTTCACCCAGCAAAATCCGGAGGGGTGGGTGGCGGCGCAATGATGGCCAGGCGGTCTCACAGCCACAAACGCACGTCGAGGAGCAGGCGCCGGGCTGAATACCGCGTCTACACCGTCGCATACAGCACCGAGAGCGCCCTCCATAGCATCTAATGACTCGGCACATAAGTATAAGTCGCCTTCGTGCAGCGGCTCTGCCGGGTGCTCCCGTTCAATGTTGTCTGGTCTTTGAAGCTCCCTGCCACCCAAGGCCAGCTTGGATTCAGCAGTCTCACACATCATTTTCAGCTCCTCCATCCATTTTGTGCCATGTACGTTTGTGACTGCAGACGACGTCAACGGTACGCTTCGCGTTGACCTGCGAATTCGGAACGGAATCTTGGGGATCTCATGGATATTCGCTTTGGGATGCACCGGATACAGGCCCTCCTCGTGCCGGTCGCCCAGCCGCACATAGGCCAGCGATACACCCAGCACAGCTGCCTTGACTCGTTCCGGTCGCTCGACTATTGTACTCAGCGCGCTGCGCGAGGTTCGGGGTCGGGAAAATCGGTGACCGTATACCGCATCATGGAGGATAACGACGGTCTCGGACGGCAGCACGGCGTCAGGGCCGTGGTGTATTTGCATTTCGGAGCGGAAGTAGTCGGCCGCGACAGACGCCGCCGTCAGCGGGGGCTTCTTCTGCTCTTCAGCCTGCAGGTTGCCCAGGGACGGCGAGCGGGTAATCTTGGGCGACGCCATGTTCTGGGTCATGCTCGACCGGCGGGAGGCGCTGCGGCCGTTGGCGGAGTGCAGCGAGTTCATGGACGCCTTGCGCAGCAGCGGTGGTGTCGTCGGCCGCGACTCCCGGCCGGAGGGGCTGCGCGAGGGCACGCGGTGGCCGGGCGATCGGGAGGTGCGCCGCGACGAGGACGTCTGCTTGAGCGAGCGCGACGCCTCGGACAGGCGGCGTGCGCCATTCTTTTGTTCGTTCGAGGTCAGCAGCGACAGCTGGCTGAGCGACTGGGTGAGGCCGTCCTCGTCTGTCTTTCCGGGCACGGCGGTCGTGGTGGCGGCGGCGGTATTGACGGAGAGTCGGCGCGGCGGCGCAGAGGACGCAGTCGAGGTCGCCATGATGCTGTGTAAATGATCATGGGCCCAAGGGGCAGTTCGGGAGGTAAAAGAGTTGCCGATGCAGGAGAGGATGCGACGGCAGCGATTTAAAGTATAGAGGAACGCCGAGTCCGTGGGTAAAGCCGGTGGTGGCGGGGTCTAAACGTTGTTGTTGTGCCAAAGTTAAGACTGGCCCCTGGGCGGCCGTGAGCGGCGGTGGTGGGTGGTTGTTTGTATGAGTGGGCTGGCTCGTCCAACTCTGCCGCTGCCCGCCGTGCTTTGGCTGGCTATTACAGTGCTAATAATCTGATTTGCAAACGGAGACTAGTCTTGTGCTCATGCCAGGAATTTTTCTCCTTTTTTTTTCTCCTTGTCTTGCTTGATAAACTTCCCCTCCACCATGTCATCTGTTTCACCCGCAAACGGCAACCAGCAAGTTATTGGACGAAACCGACACGTGAGAGCTGTCTTGACCAAGACGAAGAAATAAAAAACAATAAAAAACTCTTGTTCATTCTTCTGCTCTGGGAACCTTCGTATCATGTTTGTAAAAAGGGTTGGCCAGAATTGCCAGCTACAGATGCATTATGTGGACCATTGTTATTCCTCAAGCTGTTGATGGCGTGTCACGGCCGCTCCAAATGCGCGTTTGACTGCTACGCCTTGGTGGGTTGGCCTGCAGATAGCGGCAGATCCTTCATTAGTGTCGTGCAGTTTTTTTTTCTAGTGCGTTTTAGCTGGGCCGTTGCTGGCAGTTTCTGACCTATGATTGCCTACGAGCTTAATTAATTACAGGGTCGCTTTTGTTTTGCTTGGCGACGTCATCCCGCCTGTTAATGGGGGCGACCCTCAACAGGAGAGATGCATGCGCATTGTAAACAATGCACACCGCCTGTTTCCTTATGCGCATTATGTAAGTTTCCTATTGTGTAGTTTGATCAAATTTAATTTATTCTCTATTTTCCCGCAAAAGAGGCGCGTGTGCTTCTTTATGGAGCTCCGGACTGAAGGACTTCCGGATGCGCCAAGGTCGGGATGTCTTCAAAATTACAGTCCTGCATCAGTGATCAGATTCACCGCAAACATCAAGCTCAAGTATTTCAAGTACATCGTACTATCTGCTCGCAGCCTAATGGCTCGGCAATTGATTTTTGCATGCCAAAATTTATAGCCGCCACCTTGCCAATGCTATTCGCAAACAATATGTGCACTTTAGGGTAGTCGAATCGTTCAAAACATCACTTTTGTTACCAACGCCTTTGCCTATGCCTTGCTAATTATTCCGAAGTCCTAATCCGCTAGCAAATCCACATTTACAGTCTTCAGGCTCTCAATAGCCCACTCCGGATACTCACTCTTATTCGGGTAGAGTCCGCCAAAGAACTCTCGGATGTATGCAGGGAATCTATCTTCCAGAATGGCATCGCGCACTTCACGCATCAAGTTCAGCTGGTACCAAACATTGTGAATGGTGAGCAGGTGCGCCGCCACCGTCTCCTTGGAGGTATTGTGGTAAATGTATGCCCTGGTGATGCCCAGGCCGCCTTCGCGGCAACACTCGCATCCGCAGCCCTCCTCAATCGGCCCAAAGTCCTCGCCAAACTTGGCGTTGCGGATGTTGAGCACGCCCTGCTTGGTGATGGCGTTGCCGAAACGCGCCGTTCGCGTCGGCCACACGCAGTCAAACATGTCGGCGCCCAGAGCAACGCTGACGACCAAGTCTTCAGGGTATCCGATGCCCATCACATATCGTGGCTTCAGCTCGGGTAGCATGGCCGTGCATGTTTCTACCACGCGGCAAAAGTCGGCCTTGGCCTCGCCGCCGCTGAGACCGCCAATGGCGATGCCGGGCGTGTCGCGTGCAACCATTTCCTTGCAGCACTCTCTCCGCAAATCGAGGTCCAAACCGCCCTGGATAATGCAGAACAAGTTTTGCGTCTCGGGTTTCTTGTGCGCCGTAATGCATCGGTCAAGCCAGCGTACACTTCTAAGCATGGCTTCTTTCATGCGCTCCTTGTCTGGCGATGTCGTGACAATGACATCGTCCAGCTGCATCATAATATCGCTTCCAATGGAGTTTTGTAATGACATTGAATGCTCTGGTGTGAGTAGCATGGGAGATCCATCGTGTGGACTCAGAAAGCGAACGCCTTCCTCTGTGATGGTGGCCAGTTTGAGCAGACTGACCATCTGGAATCTGTCTTCTGTTAGTGATTCGGCACTGTATAATCCGCTTCAGCGCACTCACCCGCCACTGTCCGTGAGAATATTATGTTTCCAGCCTTGAAGCTTGTGCGCTCCGCCAACAGCGTCCAGCACTTCCTGGCCAGGCTTCAGGCCGAGATGATATGTGTTGTTGAGGCATAGCCGGCAGCTTGTTCCCTCTAGCTGCTCTGGAGTGATGCCTTTCAATGAAGCTTGCGTAGCAACAGGCATAAATACAGGCAGCTTAACCGGACCATGGGGCAAGGTCAAGATTGATGCTCTGGCTCTCGTCGTCTTCTCAGGCTATTAGTTGGCGTTTGTTTGTCGCAATCCCCCAGCTGGATAACTCACAGAACAGCGCCCGAGCAGTTCAAACTTGAGTGCCGGCGAGGTATATACGTTGGAAGCCATCTTGCGGGCTGCCTGCATCCCCTTTCCTTATTGTACGAGTGTCTTTTGCAAGTAAGAAAGCTTTTTGCTGAGCGCCAGACCCTCCTGTGACGTGCGTCGATGGTGGCTGCCCTGCAAGCCGCTTCAGGCAAGAAAAAAAAAAAAGTTAGTGGAGTTTGACAGCTTTGTAGCGCTCCAGGCACCGCTGTAACCGCTAAAACGCTCCCGCGTGCCCCTGGACACCGGCCAAACCACGGCAATTTGACGCCAGCTGCTTTAGCTCCAGCAATTTTCCTTGCAGCCAGGACATCATCCGACTTTCGCCAGCATCAACCGCGACCCAATTGCCTTGCGCAGAATTGTCCAACATCGCCCATTCGGGAGGCTACGGATACTTGTCACTTGTCATTATGGGCGGCCGCGCTGCATCGCCCGGCGCGGCGCTGCTGCGATCGTCGCGCATGTTCTCGATGCCCAAACCCCTTCCCGAATCGCACGCCGGTCTTCAGCACGTCTCCGACAGGAGCTCCAAGACCATGACCAAGTCGCAGCCGCAGATGCAGTCGATCGCGACGCCGCTGTCGTCCCGCCAAAACGGCGATTGGGGCTTCAAGCGCTCGTTCCCGCTCAAGACGACCCTCAACACCTCGACGCCGTTGATCCGCCTCAAGAACATTGACGCCATGGAGAACGTGACCGATTTTGAGTCGGCCGCCGACCACAGCCTGTCGCTGGAAAAGTTCCAGGAGCTCCGCATCGCCATGTCCATCCCCAAGAGGAAGACCGAGGCGGGCAGCACCCTCCGCGACACCCCTGGCAACAAGTCCGTCTTCGAAGAGCGTTTCGACTCCACCTCGAGCGACGACCCAAGCAACCTCCGCTGGAAGTACAAGGGCCCGTGGCTGGCTAGAATGACAGAGGGCGAGTTCGGGAGCTTCCTCGATAAGGAGGTTCGCCCTCAGCGAACGAAATTCCGATCGCTGCTGAGGCAGGGCCTTGCAGAGGACATCACCGCGCGCCAGAACAGCTACGCGATGGAAAAGGGCATTGACGCCCCCCCGGCCGTGACAGCCGAAGACATTACAGAAGCGCAATTTACCGAGTATCTACGCGCCCTTCGAAACGACCGAGCCGTCCTATACGGCATTGTTTCCAAGTTTCTCGACTTGGCTCCTCTTGGCCAACCAGTCGGTGTTGTCCAGAGCCTCTTCCCGCCTGTTGCCGAGAGCCCCTGGGGTAAGGCCGGCCCGCCCACGACACACCCCTCTGCCGGCATTAGCTATCTGCGCACAAACTCTGTTCTGGAGAACCACCCGGTATACGGGCCCCAGGGTCGCCGCTCGCCGACGCTGGCGCGCCTCATCAGCCCCCGAACCATGGCCAAGCCGCCCAGACTTGGTGTAGCCGGCTTTGTTGCGGACCCCCCGCCCGGCGACAACGAGTTCAACAACCGAAACAGCAAAGCCAAGGGCGGCCTGCGCCCTGTGAATGGCATTGCCAACCTTGACACGACCACCTTTGGTGGCGCCAAGGCCTACGTGGAAGCCGTAACGGCCAGCGTCGATCCTAGCGGCCGCGTTGTTCTCGAGCTCCGGGAAGCTGGTGCGGAAGCGCAGGTCATTGCCAAGGAGAATGCTGGCAAGAGCACCGTGTACCACGATGGCGCCATGAAGCGCGACATGCGCCCGCAAGAGGCCACCCAAAATCCTGCGGAACAGCGACTACAGGCCGTCGCAGATGAAATGCTGCAGAACTAGCCCCCTTACTGAAAATAATGGAGGGCTAATGTATATCTACCGAAAACCGGCGCAATCTCATATATAACATGTACAAGTAGAACAGAAGTCTGAATGAAGAGTTGAAGTTATAATGTAACTAAAGAGTGCGAAAATTGATGAAGTGTTTTTACCAAGACTTAAATGTGACCCATCGATCTGATGCACTTAAAATCGTATTGAAAATGCATTAATACCTCTACCGTTCTCTATCATTCCAATTCAATTCAACACTCTGCCAGTTTTCCTCAGCCAGCTTACGGCATTGTCCAATCAGGGCCTCGCAGACGACCCACATTTCCTCTCGATGTCTTTCCGAAAGACTCACGTGATCCACCAGGTGATTCTTCCCACAAGCCCTAATTGCCAATGGAGCCCCACTGAAACCGGGTCACCACTGAATTTCCAGATAGTCGAAATTTCGTGAGAGCTGCTTCGAGACGGCTTCTACCAACCCACGACAACTTCACCAACCACCACCCCCCCCTCAACCACCACAACACCGCCAACATGGGTCGCGTCCGCACCAAGACCGTCAAGAAGTCCGCCAAGGTCATCATTGAGCGTTACTACCCCCGCCTGACCCTCGACTTCGAGACCAACAAGCGCATCTGCGATGAGATTGCCATCATCGCCTCCAAGCGCCTCCGCAACAAGATTGCTGGTTACACCACCCATCTGATGAAGCGCATTCAGCGTGGTCCCGTCCGCGGTATCTCCTTCAAGCTTCAGGAGGAGGAGCGTGAGCGCAAGGATCAGTACGTCCCCGAGATCTCGGCCCTCGACCCCTCCCACAACGAGGGCGGCCTTCTCCAGGTCGACGGCGAGACCAAGGACCTCCTCAAGCACCTCGGCGTAAGTTTTATTCTACTTGAGACGAAATACAATGGTTTGCCATCTAACACGCGTAATTTCCAGTTCGACACCATCCCCGTCAACGTTGTCCAGGTTGCCCAGTCCCAGGGTCCCGAGCGCCGCTTCGGCAACCGCCGCCGCGACTAAGCGAATCATTTCATTTGTCGTTGGGAAAAAAGCTTCAAAAGCAGGGTTACGAACGAGGGAACATTTTGATACACATACATTTTTGGGTTTTTTGCATGGCCATTTTAGTGCCGGGATGTTTTGACGACTTGGCGTCTCAAGGATCGGTTAGCGAAAGTGCTTAGATCTCTCAAAGAAAGGATCTTTTCGCCCCCACTAGGTGTCGCTGGACGATGCGGGCCAGGCTTCTTCTACTACTCGTCAAAGAGTGTTTGAGGAGGCTTGGTACCGCATCGGAAGGCTTGATCGCCATGTCCTCTTTTGGATGCTCCTCGTGCCGCCGTGCGTGCATGTGAAACTGAAGACGAAATGTTGATGCTTCTTCCAGAGACGAATTGATGCGAAACGCAACAACAGAAAAAAAGACATTGTTCAAACCTTCCAGGCCCGACATATCTCATGCCAATCTGTGTCGACAAATGTCTTTCTTTCACGAAAATGTCTTTTGCATCGGATATCATTCGTCTCAATTCGTAACATTCATAACAAAACGTAAGCTTTCTATACAAAAATCTGTTGCAGCAAAATCCAACTTCGTAAACGCCAGTCCCCATGCCGCATCATATCAATGATTGGGAGGCTGTCCCCCCAACTGGACCCTATGACCTTCAACAAGCAAATGGTCATCGTCTTCGCCAATGTTCAGATTCTTAATATCTGGCATCTGCGTGTCCCTCTCCTTGAGCGTCACCTTGACCTTTTGCTTCCCCGCGGCCGCGCTGCCCGGAGGTAGATCGCCTCGCTCCAGCGCCAGCGCCTCGGCGTCCCTGCTCTGCCGCTCCTGTTCCTCGATCTGCAAATTCGCCAGCTGCCGGGTGGCCTTGTCCATGTCGCTGCCCAGCTTGTCCTCGTCCAGCAGGTCGATGTGGATGTCCGGGATGCCGGCGCGCTCCCACGCCGCCGTCTCGTTGAGCTGCACTTTCACGTAGAGCGCGCGGCGGGCGCACGCCTGCCCGCACCACTTCTCGACGTCCTTGCGCTTGACAATCTCGCCTGACCCCGTCAGCTTCCACTCGCCGCCGCCGCCGGTGTGGATGTGCGGCCGCGGGCACAGCGTGTACCCGCACAGCCCGTTGACGTTGCGCTCCTCGATGAGATCGTCGTAGTCGGACGGCTGGAACAGCCGCACGTGCGTCCTGAAGTCGGCCGCGTCCGACGCCGCCGGCCGCGACGCGCTGTACTGCGGCCCGCGCACGAGCGGATACTCGGACAGAAGAACGAGGCTGTCGAGGATTTCGGCCTCGAGGTCCTTGCGATGCTGAATCACCTTGGCGTGCTGCATGGCAATCTCACGCGGGTCCGCGGCGCGTTGCGCGGCCGCAGAGTCCCTGAGAATGCCCCTGAGCTCCTTGATCTTGCTCTCCATCATTGTATGAGCCGTGTGCTATTGAAAGAAGACTGAAGTCTGCTGTCGGAAGTGGCGATGAGAAGCTTCAAAAGCTCTGCTGCTGACCAATTTAAGTGGAGGTTCACGCCTCACTTGCGAGTTGTACAGTGCAATGACCCTCACTACTACTTGGTCATCGGTGCTTCTCATGTTGCACGCATTGTGCTCACTGACCGACTTTTATGAAAAATGAGGCTTGTCATTCTGTTTGTTTCAAGGTCAATCTTCCAATAGACAATGCCCGCCTGGTCCGACGTAAAACTGGTCGGGACATACACTCCTCCACCGAACAGTTGCAAGTTCTGCATCTCGTGCCGTCTCTTTATCACTTGTCATTTCTAGCATGTGAACTGGTGGAGAAAAGGGTGTACCCGAGGCAGTAATTTTTTTCTTCAAAATTTTCTGGGCTGAAGCTGGCCTTGGCGGCGGCTTCGTCATTCTAGGGTGAGGAAGCCCAGTTACGACTCGTGTCGCACACTGCCCGTGTAAGTCGCGACACGGCAGAAATCTCATCACCGGAATCAAAACCACGGGCTACGTGACTGCAAAAAGTATTCATTGTAAAATTATGAAGTAAATGGCAGTCTTCGTTTTGCCGTGTATATGCTGCATTCCAAACCTTTGTTTATAATGAGGCTGGATAGATACCATGACTTCCTGCAATCAGTGCAAAGCGAGTAATGCAAAGTTTATTTTGCTGCATGCCGAGGACTCCGTTGAAAAAAGACAACTAGGCCGGAAGTGAAGAAAAAAATTGAAGTGCTTTAAGTATTATAAAAGCTGTACCGCCCGAACAAAAGAAAAGGCGAGCTATTGTTTAACCATTGAACAGTCTCAAGACTACACTGACACTCTTCTGCTACGATTGCGGGTGGTCAGACCATATATTTACGATGCGTTGCATTGGATACTTCGCAGCATTGGCTCTCGCCAGCAATACAGCACGGGCACAGATCAAACCCACTGTGACAGAAACCGTCACTGTCCTACGGCAATGGGAGCCACGATTCGCCGAAGACGGGTCATGCTTTTGCATCGTCGGAAACTCCTGTAAAGGTGAGAAACTGCAATGGAAATCAAGTGGTGATTTGTATCTAATGAATAGTACAGAAGAAGAACAAGCCACAGGTGCTTCAACTACACCCACCACCGGAAGTGAGATGTCAAAGCCTCTTCCTTCTCCAACTGATCGCGAGTCTCACCAATTTTATTCGACGATCACCATTCAAAGTACAATTACAGTCGCCGGTTCTATTATCACAACATGCGAATACAAAACAGTCCCGTTGCGGACCGACGCGTCCAAGCAGACTGTGACTGCTCAGAAGACGACTCGTGCATCATCACTCAACACCAAGAGTCAATCAACAGAGAGGCCACCATCGCCGGTGGCATCAAATTCGAAAACGAACGTGGTAATACCGCCAAAAACCACAACTAAAATTATCACCGGCGAGAAAACGCGAACCACGATCGTCGCAAGCACTGCTTCGTCGTCAACGATCCCACAGCCGTCTTCCTCCACGGACAAAACAGCGGCCAGCACATCAACTGTCTCGAGCAAGCCCACGGATTCTAGTACGACCAAAAGTTCTTCTGCTGGCTCAAAATCCACGGCGTCTAGTAGCTCACTCAGCTCGTCAACTTCCGAGACAACGACTAGCATGTCGAGAATCTCGAATTCTACTACCTCAACTTCCACGATCTCGACAAGTTCCTCTGGTACATCAAATGTGTCGAGCACGTCAAGCACATCAACCTCGGCAACCACATCGCAGCCGAGTTCATCAAGCAGTGGCACGACTTCCACCAGCTCGAGTTCGGACATGGGAACCACGACGCCGAGTAAGCCGGATAGTTCGACCACAGGTAGCTCGACCGAGACAAGCTCGACGACTAGCACGTCAACATCGACGAGTTCCACATCAAGCTTTAGTAGCTCAAGCACCTCAACGTCTACGATAAGTACCACAGCCAGCTCGAGTACAAAATCGACATCGATCGCGAACAGCGAGACGACAACGTCAAGTGATTCCACTTCGAATCCGACCTCGAGCACCTCAACAAGCTCCACGAGTTCCTCGGCTTCTTCGACTACATCTACAAGTTCTACAGCGAGCTTAACCTCGACTGCTTCTTCAATGACTAAAACAAGCACATCGATGTCAATAGCCCCAGAAACATCCACGGCGTCGTCGGCATCTACGTCGACCACATCGACCACATCGACCACATCGACCACATCGACCACGTCGACCACATCGACCACATCGACCACATCGACCACATCGACCACACCATCTACATCAACTACATCAACTACATCAACCTTGTCAACCACACCAT
>PHFE01000029.1:1135489-1182388 GCA_002796755.1 Paracorniculantispora psalliotae | reverse complement strand
TCAACTACATCAACTACATCAACTACATCAACTACATCAACTACATCAACTACATCAACTACATCAACTACATCAACTACATCAACTACATCAACTACATCAATCTCGCCAACCACATCGACCTCGTCAACTGTTTCCAGCAGCTCCACATCTTCACCAACAACAAGCAGCACAGCATCAACAACTACCACGACCACTTCATCTACGACCACTTCATCTACGATCACTTCATCCACTACCACTTCATCCACCACTACTTCATCCACCACCACTTCATCCACTACCGCTTCATCTACTACCGCTTCATCCACCACCACTTCATCCAGCGCGACAAGCACAGTGTCATCTACGAGCTCGGGCTGCCCACCTACAGTCTATGCTGTTACAAAAACCACCGCACTAAAATCCATTCCGCGCCCGACCGACTTGCCTCCCGATGACGGTGCACGGCATCGTGCTCAAGTTGAGCCGCCTACCCTTCGCTTCCACCGGGAATCTGACAAATGCAGACCGGGAGCGTTCCGATGCAAACATGATCCAGAGGGCTGGCAAGCATGTGATGTTAGTGGAGTTTGGCAGGTAAGGCAATCAAGTTTGCGCTGAGAAATTCACAAAATGCTGACCCATGTATAGGATGCAAGTGACTGCCCGGTGGGTTGGCACTGCGAGTCCTACCCGGCGACCGGGGGACTGCTATGTGTACCAACTTGTTAAGCTTGCCGCATATAGCTTCGAGCGTGGAATGAATCCACAGTATATTTTTTTTTCTCTAGGCGGCCCGTTGTTAGAGACTGGATCGACAGCCGGTGTACCAAGTCACAACGCTGATCGATGGTCTCTTTACCCTCGGTGTACTTTTACCAGACAACTTCGGCGCTCTTTGTTTCCTGCGTTCTGCGGCAGGTTTCGCATGGGGCCCGTTGTTAGCTGCGAGACTATTTGATCCAAAGTCTCGAGGACTTGCCATGGGCGTCTTCATTTTAATGGGCTTCTTGGGTCCCGGCATTGAGTATGCCTTGCATATTTGTATTATTTTATTTTGGTTTCAAGCCTCTATGTTGTCTAGTCATGGGATCATTCGCAGTGCCTCGCCAAGGATGGCGATGGACGCAATATATCCGTCTTTTATGTACTGAATATAATTTTTGTCTACACTATTGAAGAAACATACTCGACCATGGCTCAGCGACGTATTATGAAGAAGCGGATCGACGAGCTGCCTCCTTCACCTAGCCTCCTCGCGCGCATCAAACTGTTTCTCAATGAGGGGCTGATCTGGCCGGCTGATATGCTCTTTGTAGACCCTTCCATCATTGTATTCTCACACAGAAACTTTTGTCGCTTTACTTGTTTCCGAAATACGCTACAGAAGCCTACAAAGCCAGTATTGTGGCAAGAGTCCTGCCCGATGCTTCGGCAGGTGCAATATTTTCGCTGGACAGGAGACGACCGAAAACCTCATCCCGCCTTGGACTGCCCTGATGCTCAATTTGACACTAAAAGCGCGGGGTAAATTGAGGGGTAAAATGGACAAATACGAATAGGATACGTTTACGATTAATAACAGTGGCATAGTAATGTTGCTCTTGGCTTAGTCCAGCCCAACATTAGACCTGCATGAGATATGCAGAGTAACACCGCACGAAGGCATCGAGACCACATTCCATTGGCTCAACAGACTTCAGCTCTATGCAATAAATTCAGCTGGACGGAGAGAAATGCTGGATGCAGCCAGAATTAGTAAAGAATACTCATGCGGTGACACATGAGGCGCTACAGCTAGACTCTTCGGTAACGTAGCAGAAGAAGACGTCAATGCTCCGAGCGCAGAATCTCTAAATATAAATAGCATCGCTAATCTTCTTTATTTTGGTTTACGATCATCATAATCTGCAATCTACCTTAATCTCTGCTTTAATCTCAATTCTAACCGCGATGCGCTTCTTTACTATCCTCGCCGCACTTTGCGCTTCTGTCTCAGCCGTCCCGGCTTCAGCGGTATGGATAATCTGCAATTATTTATCTCATTTCAATTCCTGCAATAAAGAATAGAGATGAGTTCTTTCACGTGCTAACCTCGATAACAGGAGGCAAATGCCAAGACAATCACTGAGCTGTGGCGTGCTTATAGCGGCAACGCCCGAGACCATTTCTACACCACTGATTATAACGAATATAACAATGCCGTGAATAACCTTGGATACACAGCCGAAGGAATCGCTGCTCGCATCTACTCCCGCAAGGTCGAACAGAGTGTTCCTCTGTACCGGACGTATTCGCCCAGCGCGTCTGACCACTTTTACACGACCTCTGCGTCTGAGCGCGACAACGCCGTCCAGCGTCTTGGATACACCGACGAGGGAATCACTGGCTATGTTTACACACAGGACAACAGAGCTGATACAGTCCCTTTCTACCGTGCCTACAGTGGTGGGGCGAGGGACCATTTCTATACTGTCAACTCTGCCGAAATGGAAAATGCGGTCCGCAAGCTAGGTTACAGCTACGAGGGCGTTGCTGCTTACGTTTTCGAGCCTTAAACGTCGCGTCGGATGCTCCAATCCTTCCGTATTCATAGTTCTTTCTGACTTGGCGGACTACGGCGTACCGAGCCGCTCATCAAATCGTGTCCGCTCATGGCAGATCTGCTTAGTTTAGTTTTGCTATTATTATCTTACGATTCTTGCATGCGATTCGATTTTTCATCTGGTGTATTGCTCACTTGTTTAACTCGTAAAGGATCGCTTGCAGTAGACTAATGCACGCCATGCATGCACTGGCGGGGCATATGAAGGTGTTATAGCGCGAGGCAATACCTCTGCCAACGGTCGCATTGGGCCTGGACTGGTCTAGTCCGCATATAGGCCATTAAAATATGCTTTGAAATATATTGTTGCTGCATTGAAAATATATTGCAATTAAAGAGCTGAAATAGCTGCGCTGCCAATTGATACTAAATTGCGCGGCTCCATCGCCATGCAGCGAGGCAGAACTGAGGATAGCGGCCGGTCAGCAAAGCTATTCGGAACGGGGGCTTGAATTGCATAAGTGAAAGTGAGTTGTCAATCAAAGAAGTTTGTTTTCTGAGTATACGTAGTATTATAATACCTTTTTGGATCTACCCTTGATTGGCACGGAGGGCAGCAATGCGATGCCGAATTATAGACGAACCAGTCCATTGTTAAAAACATTGTTCGGGTCTTGCTCCTTCTTAATCTGGCGCATAAATTCCAAATTTTCGCCATATATCCCTTCAAGACTGAGATGATCGGGGTGGGTAAACGGCAGGTATGTGAAGCTGGCGGCGGCATCTACCTTGGCAAGCTCATTTCTAGCTTCTTGTGCCCAGTCAACCATGGCCTGCTCGATTTCATTTGAGCCAGAAATATCCACGATTCCAAGAATATCAATGGAAACATGGGGAGTACCGTATGGCGTGACAGAAGATGGGGCAGTGTCTGCACACGTCGGGCTGTCTTTCCGCACAATATGCAAGGAGAATCCGCCATTACCCGCAGCAGGGATCTTCGCCGCCTGTGCTGCTAGAACAGAGATGGTTTGGGCCGAGAGGTGCGTGACGGACGCACTATGGCAATTTCCACGAATATGTTGCCGGATCATTTTGGTCAGGTTGCGCAGAATGTTCAGCATGGTAGTCGTCTGAATCGGAGGTCCGGGCAAGCGGGGAGCGAAGGCACCAATCTTGTCGGCCCAAGCCCGCGACTCGTCTGATGCCGGGCCGTTCCAAATATAGGAAAGAGCGAAAACGACGCCAGCGACGGGGAAGGGCATAATGATCGGCAAGACGGCGAGGTTGCTGGGCAAGCCATTTTTGGCCAACTCGTTGTATGCTGTCAACACAGTGGTGGCAGTCTTTTCGAGGTCCGACGATTCGAAGAGGAAGACTCCGGATTGTATCTGTCATAAATTGTAAGTAATCAATCGGCGCTTCAAGCTAAGCTATCTGCAGCTTATGGGATTCATGACTTACACCCTCGAGCGGATAGACCTTGACGGTCAATTCGACAGCAATACCAAAGAAGGCAGCACCGCCGCGAACAGCTTTCAGAAGACGATCGTCTGCCTCGACAAGTCTACCCTCACCATTTACAATCTTTGCGCCAACGATCTGATGCGCACCAATGCCATATTGCGAGTCCAGAGGCCCGTAGCCACCACCCATACTCCATCCCGCGAAGCCAACGGTAGCTCCGGTGCCAGTGACGGCCTGGAGGCCGTGCGGCTCCAATTCGGCGAGGAGCTCTTCGCTGGTAAGGCCGGTGCCGACAGTGGCCGTCTTCTTGTCGGCGGCGATGACGACGTTTTTTAGTGACCTCAAATCAATCAGGACAGCGTCGGCCTTTGTATAGCGCTTGTACATGTCGTGGCCGCCGCCTCGCACGGCAATCTGCTTTCCCGTCGCAATGCATTCTTGGACAATGGTCTGAACCTGCTCCGCGGAGTCGGGCAAGGCCACGGCGCTGGGGTTGGCGCTCTCCTTGACACCGGTGTAGCTATTACACAGCTCGCTGAAGCTTGCGTCGGCGGGCGCAACAAGGCGGACGCCCTTGGCGCCGAGGGAAACAAATAACTCTGCCATTCTGGAATACGTCTTCTGAGTTTGTTGAGGAGCACTCTGGCGATGAAATGCCGCAAGTGCTCTATACATATGAATTGGCCGTGAGACCGGGGAGCACGGGGAACCCGCGGATGCGACAGTGACAGCGCACGCCGTCGCCCGCCCGCACCTTGGTAGCATAGCGGGTATTCGCACTAATAACTGCGTAGTTTGATTTGTGATTCAAGGTCCTACGCAGGCCCGATAAAGGTAGATCTACCAAAAGATGAAATCTCATTGGTACAACCGCAAGGGTGCTTGTGTTCTTATAAGGTGTGTCGGCTAAAGTAATCAGCTAATCACCACTGATACCCTGCCGGCTACCTTGTGCGACAGCCCGGATCCCCCCCCTGAGAATTGTCCCTCAATTCTTGGGATTGAGCTGCTGCTTTGGGAGTTGGATTGGCTTGATAAAAGGAATGTCGGGAATGATAAAGAAGAACACGAATGTTGGTAGCGAATTTTGTGGTGCCAAGAATGAGGCTCTATTTCTGTCGCTTCGGAAATGGCTTTCCAGCCGTGTCCCTGTGAGGGGCAGCGCCACCCCGCATCGCCCGATCGTTAAAGGGGCTGCGACGCCAAACTTTCTTCATCTATTATGTCGTCAGAAGTGCTTGAATACAGCAGATGTCGATCGACAGCATCATGGCGCTCTACAGCGCAACTCACGCGAATAGTCTTCTTTCAATTAGCAGTCACCCGCTACAGATTCTTCCCGTCACCCCTCTCCTTCAGTATTCTCTCAGCTGAATTCTTTTGGTAAATCGGCCAATTTTCTTTCTCGGTCAGAATTATAGTACCGACAAACCAGGGAACAATCACCCAGTCGGTTCTCATTGCCTCTTCGAATGAGTCGGGGTCGAGAGACTTGAGAATCATGTGTCGATGTTCAAATATCCACGGCCATACTTGAGTAATATAATCGTGGATTGTAACGTAGCCCCTCTCGCCCGAAGCGGTGACCAGAAGCTCAGCGCTCGGAGGCGGGTAGTTCTCGTCATCGTACACAAGCTCCTCCTCAGGGTCATTGCAATATAGCATCGTTAAGCTGTGCCAGGCATCCCATTCTTCACAGTCTACGGTGATGGACGAGACTGGCGGATTGGTTGCTGGCTCTTGCGAGATTTCGTGAAGCTGAAAGCCGCTGCCGCCGTCACCGTCACTGTCGCTGACCCTTGTATTGCTGCCGCTTTCGACCTGCTGATAGTACGGCCGCGATGGACCCAAGGGGTCTGTCGCATCGTCGAGTACGGTTATCGCAGTTTCGAGGGGTTGTCTCCAAAGCCACGTCAGGCGCCAGATATGGCTGTTCGTCTTGGCTGGTATCTCCTTGGCCGTTGGGTAGGTGGTATTTTCAGCCGAGGCGCTCATGTCTTACAGCGGCGATAATTTGGCTGGCAATTATTGAGATCGCGAGGTTTTTCCTTTCAATGGGAGGGAGTTGTGGCCAGGCAGCAACGCCACCCCCGCTGTCCGACAGTTAATAAGGCCCAGACTTCCTCATCCAATTAGAGGCCTTCTTTGTCTTGACTCTTCTACTGGGATGTCTTCTTTCAATTTATATGATAGAAATATATTCATAAAATACGTGGATCGAGGTGGCCAAAATGCGCAACCGCTATTTAGCAGGTGAGCGAGGGGCGACGCTATATCCTGCTTAAGGGTGGGAGAAGAAGCCGAAGACATCTGGAGAACCAAGGAAACAATAATACGCATGTGCTTCGGGGAAAGACAGCTAACGCATTTTCCGTCAACGGGGCCATCGGTGCATTATTATGTAAAGAAAATGAATTCGTCGAAATGGCTTCGTCACCAACGATGGCGACGGCAATAAGGTAGTAGTCTGAATAATAGCAATCGATAATGATCGGCGTTGGGTGGCGCAGGACGTCGTACCGACGGCATATCATCATCTAGTTATCCATGCGATGCCTGCAACGCCCTGTAGAAGTACTACGCTGAGGCTCAACCGCACAGCAACTAGCAGCGTCGGACTGCTACCTCGAAGCTTGGCACGGAACAGAGGCCGTCGGTCGACACTAACTACGGCCTCAGCCCCTCGGTTCATCGGCAAGGAGACTCTCACCAGGTGACGATTACCAAAAACCTTCACTTTCCTACTTTGTCAATGCGCCGATTGCTGAAGCAAGCTGGATGCCGAAACTAACAAGCTCCTACCCGTTTTTGCGTGGTCCCGCGGGGTGCACCAGAGTTGCGCAAATCCACCCATCAGTGCGTCACAATGCCCCTTTGTCCAGAATCGAGTCAGCGTGGCCAGTCTACAGCAAATACGATTTGCCCAAGGGCTGTTGGCGAGGCCTGAACACCGTATGACGCTATTGCCCGAATTGGCAGCTGGTTCGGTACCCAAGCGCCGGGCCAGCCACTCACGGGCGACGCGACGGAGCAGCTTATTTGCTACAACCAGGCCTCCTACTAGTTCGGGCTACGGCAGCGCACCAACACTTGTGGGGGATTCCCACCGAGAAGCCCGCCTGCTCTTCTCTACTCGTCCCCCCGTGTTATCTCAATGGAGAAGTTGCCTAGGATCCGGCCACCGAGCCACCTGTCGAACAAGTCAAAATCACCGCCCGGCATCGAGCGACGTCCCACTGCGGGGTGACGGCTGGTGCTCATGATGCTTGTCTACACAGGAATCTCAGTGTGTTTAACCGACCTTCCAGAAGAAGATTGCCCATTTATCTCCCCCCTTTTACCGATACCGCACGTCCGCATGCCGATCATTCGACTCACCTACCCAAATGATCGTGAACTGCCGTGGTAGGCTAGTCCAGTGCCGTCTAGCTGTACATTGGGACAGGAGTTTACGCCGGTACCAAGATACATTGGTATCATGCTTGCGATACTACGCCGGTAGCTTCAGCCGAGATGCCAAGTACCACAACTCATAGTAAGCTACAAATAGACAGAGATCTCCCGCTTCTTGGCACTTGGCATCTCCATCCTCATCAGCCTTCTCATCTTTCTCTCCTACCTCCTCCTTTCCAAGTCTCCTCTTATTCACCATGAAGACCGCCGGTACTTTTGTCGCCTTGGCCGCTGCCGCTGGCACTGCCCTCGCCGCCCCTGCTGAGGACACTGGCCTGAAGTTCAGTGTTCCTGCGCACAAGAACCCTACCCCTCGTCACCCTATTGCCGACGCTCACAACGCTCTCCGCAAGTTCGCTGCCCCCGAGAAGATCGCGGCCATTGAGGCTGATCTCGTTGCCCGTCTCGAGGCTGGTGTTCTGAACCAGCGTGGCGAGAATGTCACCATTGGAGCCAACCCCCACGGCCAAAACGGTGTTGACACTTCTTACCTCTGCGAAGTCAACATTGGCACTCCTGCCCAGAAGGTCATGCTTGACTTCGACACTGGCTCCAGTGATTTGTGGGTGTTCAGCACCGATACCAAGAAATCTGAGGTCAACGGCCAGACTCTTTACAAGCCTGCCTCTTCCACTTCCTCCAAGCTCCTGAACGGTTACAAGTGGGGAATCGGCTATGGTGACAACAGCACCAGCAAGGGTATTGTCTACTCGGATATTGTCAAGATCGGAAGCGCCAGTGTTTCCGGTATGGGTGTCGAGTCCGCCACGGACGTCTCTAGCCAGTTCACCAAGGATTCCGGCAGCTCCGGTCTGCTCGGCCTTGCCAACGACAAGGGCAACACTGTCTCTCCCCAGAAGCAGAAGACCTGGTTCTCCAGCATCAAGAGCAGACTGTCTCAGCCTCTCTTCACTGCTCGTCTGAAGCACCAGGAGGTTGGCTCTTACAACTTCGGTTACATCGACAAGTCCCAGTACACCGGTGACATTTACTACACCAACGCCTTCACGGACACCCTCGGCCACCGTCTGTTCAACGCCAGCGGTTACGCCGTCGCCGACGGCGAGCTCAACGACCGTGTCATCGTTGGTACCGCCGATACTGGTACTTCCCTCCTCTACGTTCCCCATGACGTCGCGTCCGACTACTGGAGCAACGTCCAGTCCGCTCAGGAGCAGCAGGTCGCTGATGAGCAGTGGCTGTGGGCTTTTGACTGCAACGAGAACCTTCCTACTTTCTCCTTTGGTGTTGGCGAGGGCCGCATCACTGTCCACAGCGAGAGCATCAACTTCGCTCCCGCCAGCCAAGGCTACTGCGTCGGTGGCATTGGCGGTATTGGCGGTGACATCTCCATCTTCGGTGACGTTGCCATGAAGACCGGTTTCGTTGTCTACGACGACGGTAAGAACCAGCTTGGCTGGGCCGAGGGTGCTTAAATGCAAAACGACCGCAACAAAAAAAAAATAGAAAAGAAAAAATTGTACATTTTTGAGTATATAGATAAGAATCGATGGTAGCGACTACATAATACCACTTCTTTTGAACCAACCTTTCGTGTTTATTGCTTGTGATAATCCGGCCTGTAGCGAACCAAGCTGCTAAGAGAGCAATTCATCACATACACTGCGGCCAATGCGCTTCTACACGATAGGTGTAGTTGATAGTCGGGTCCACGTTTACAACGAGCGGGGATGTGAGCCAGATGAGGATTTGGAGAGCGATTATAGCCATGTCCTTTTTTTTTTTTTTTGGAATTGAGAAAGGTATTGGCCGACTAAAATGTATTTAGATCAGCGTAAAACTGATGAAGATTCGGTGTTACCCGCATTTTAAAGATTGTCTCAAATTTGCATGAATTCTCCGCTTCGTGGTCTGAATATGGACATCATCCAGCTCTGGCTAACCCAAAACCACCTAGAATCAATGTTGAGATGTACGCCACTGCAGCACAGAATTTCGAAACTACTTTGCTCTTGTCTCTTAGCAGTGTCATGCGCGTTATTAATCGCTCAGTTTGGTCTGTAAAATTGATGATCACGGTACAGGTTAGGAGGCACAATCGACAGCACCGCCACAGAGTCGTCATGTGGAACAGACCGCCCGATTTTGGTTGCAGATGGCCCTGCATGATTCTGCAGTCGTTTCAGACCCTTTTAGGTGCATTTCAGAACATTCTGGGCTCTCTGCTGCCTGGAACGCCTTTCCGTCAGGCAACCCCAGCCCGGCGCCGAGCCTAATTAAGAAGAGCGGGCGATAGCTGCAGCTTGAATGCTGCACCATGGACAGCGTGGCGCAGCGTGGGGCCGCCTCAAGCTTCAGTGGCTGAGGCATCACCGCCTTCCCTCGCTGACGTCGCCGCCTCCACATCCACAACAAGCTCCCGCAACTGGCTGGGCCTCCTCATCTTGGCCATCGCCGTCGTCCGCGTCCTGTCCTATCCCACCCTTGGCCCTGCATCAAGCTGCCTGTGGCTCTTCCGCAATCGCCTCTTGCCGCAGACATCTCCTCGCGCCAACCATTCACCTACATCTCTACCTCGTCCTATCATCCCGGCCGCGCCAGCTTGCCCGCTCCTAGCAGCCTTGCCCCACCTCTCCCGACTCAACCCCTAGGACAAGCCAACAAACATCTCAACTGACCTGCCTTTCGTGCAGCTGGAGGACAGGCCTCTGTGTCCTGTGAGACATTCATCATGGCCGCTCCGTTCCGAGTGAAAGCTTTGTACGATTACGCCTCGCCGCACGAGGATGACCTCAACTTCCCCTCGGGTCAGGTCATAACTGTCACCGACGAGGAGGATGCCGAGTGGTACGGTGGCGAATATACAGATGACGCTGGGGTAAAGAAGGAAGGTATATTTCCTCGCAACTTTGTCGAAAAGTTTGAACCGACGCCGCCTCCCCGCCCGACGCGGACTCGAACCAAAAAGGCCGAGGACGCTCCAACCCAGCAACCAGAGCCCGAGCCCGAACAGCCTGCGCCAGTCCCTGTTGCCTCCCAGCCTACACCAGCAGTAGCTCCGACTATGCCCAAGGATGAGCCGGAGCCCGAGTCCGAGCCAGAGGTTGAAGAGCCCAAGGCGTCCGAACCGAGATCACCGCCCGCCCGCGCCGCCGTACCTGTTCCTACCCCAGTGGCCGCGCCACCTCCCAAGGCGACAGCGACAAATATCGAGCAGCCTCCCAAGCCTGCTCCGCGCGAGACCCCAACCGCCGCTGCGGCCCCGGCCCCGGCCCCGGCCCCGAAACCGAAGCCTTCTGGCCCTCCCCCAGTCGTTGAAAAACCATCAAGCAACTCTTTCAAAGACCGCATTGCCGCCTTCAACAAACCAGCAGCCGCTCCAATTGCGCCGTTTAAGCCTAGTGGTCTCGGCAGCTCCGGCTTTATCAAGAAACCGTTTGTCCCGCCACCTCCCAGTCGTGATGCCTATGTCCCTGTTCCTCGCGAACAGGTAACTCAAAAGATATACCGCAGGTCGGAGGACCCTGAAATCAGAGAGCAGGAAGCCCAACACCAAGAGCAGGCTGAAAAAGCTGGATTGTTCCCGGCCGAGACCAAACAGGAAGCTGGTGAAGGAGAAGATGATCAGCCCAAGCCTACCAGTTTGAAGGAGCGTATTGCGCTGCTGGCGAAGCAGCAGCAAGAACAGGCCCAGCGACACGCAGATGCTGCCGCCAAGAAAGAAAAGCCCAAAAAGCCCGCCAAAAAGAAGCCCGAGTTGCCCGCTGGCGAACCTGCAGAGGAGACTGAGGAAGCCGAGCTCGCACCACTGGAAAGACGGGACACCGAAACCACAATTGGCCGTACATCCCTCGAAGAGCAGGCACCTGTTCAAGCCCCGCCCCCGCCTCGCCGCAAGGCGTCTCGCGGCCCCGCTACCGAATCTCCTCATGACGGCAACGAGGCGGACATGTCTGGAGCTGGTGATACCACTGAGGGCCAGGATGACACATCTGATCGCGACGATGAGGACGAAGCACCGAAGCGCTCTGTTGCAGAAGCCGCGTCTACTTCCCCGACTCTGAGCCGTGTTCCCACAGCCAGAGATGACCGACAAAAGACCACAGAGGAACCGCAAGGCGAAGAGGAAGAAGAGGAGGGAGAAGAAGACGAGGAGGATGTGGACCCGGAAGTTCGAAGAAAGGAGGAGCTCCGTGCTAGAATGGCCAAGATGAGCGGTGGTATGGGCTTCCATGGCATGTTTGGAGCCCCAATGCCTCCAACTGGCGGCCTTCCCAAGAGAAGCAAACCAGAGAAAGCCCCCAAAGATGATATAGAGAGTCGCACCGAGGATGTGAAGCGTTCTGCGCCTCCTATCCCGACCCCTATGGCTCTTCCTGGCATGGGCGGACTGAAAAAGTCACAGGAGCAGGAGGCTGAAGACGAGGAGGAAGATAAACTGGCTTCCAGCTTGCCATCGCCACCGCCTGTTCCTACCAGGGCACAAGCTGTCCCTGAGAGAGACGATGCCGATGCTGAACAAGAAGAGAGCGACGATGATGATGCTACCCCCGGTCCAGCATCTCGCTCGGAAGCACCACGCGCGCCCCCTCCGGTGCCCGGTGGTCGTCCTGCGCCGCCGCCTGTCCCTTCAGAGCGTGAGCACAACTGCCCGATCAATGCTGTGTTTTATTAATGTTTTTTTAGCACCTCGACCGCCAGTGTCCATACCCGCGCCGGCCATCAAGTCTCCCACTGAAGGCTCTGAATCCGACGACGAACTTTCTGGTGGAATGGACCAGCCCAGTGCTGCGTTAGCACAGTCGCCACGACTGCCGGTCCGATCACCACCTATGTCCCCCCGCTTTGAGGAGCCCCCGACTACAAATAAGCGAAACAGCCGACCGCCACCTCCTATTCCCGGCGCGGCGCCTCTGCCTCCTCCTGCCGCAAGCCGACCTCCGCCCCCTCCGCCGCCGGGTGGTCTCAGTCGCCAATCGACAGCTGATGTCCCACCAGTACCGTCCTCTAGACCTATACCGGCAGGAGACGAGGCTGGAGAAGAGAGCACAGAATATGAAGGCGACTACGATACCGACATTGCATCCTCAGTTCCGCATAAAGATGCCTTGAAGGCTCATGCCCGTGACTCGAGCATCGATGATAGCTTTGTCCAGTCCCCTACTACTGAAGTGCCTCAAAGCCGCCCTCCTCCTCTTCCACCTACTTCGCCGCCTCGCGCTGGTCCGCCGCCAGTACCTGCTGCGGCGCCTCCGATAGAAAACAAGCGACGATCTGTCGATGTGCCTCGAGCGGCCCCGCCACCGCCGCCGCCGGCTGCTGCCCCATCGTCTGATGATTATGACCCATACAACTACTCTTCTCCGACAATAGGCGGAAACTCAAGTAAAACTCCAAAGATTGAAGAGGAGGCATACTTTGGAGATACTGCCGCTTCACCAGTTACTACACCCACGACAGAGCGTCGCCCGCCGCCGGCAGCTGCTGTGAGAGCAGGGGGCCGGCAATCGATGGAAGGCACACGCACGAGCAGCGGCAACAGGCGCTCGGTGGACCTTCACAGACAGTCCTTGGAATCTGGATTCATCGCCAATGACGTGGATCTGGCCATTCAGAGTGGCTGGTGGAAGCAAGCAAACCAGTTACCACCTGTACTACAGGGCCGTCGTGATATTTTCTTCGAATCCGACGAATCAACTACGAACAATGAGGGCGCTAAGACGGTAGTTACCCGAGAAATCTTTGTACTGTACCAAGATTACTCGCAAACCATCATAACCGTACGATTCGACCCGTACGACCCTGCAGAAGTTGAGTTGGACCAGAAGCACGAAGGTCCGCCCCGCACGCTGCGACAGGACGAGATGGAAGATTTCCACGATCGATTTGGTCGCCAGATTCTTGATGCAGCCGCCACCAAGAAGGATACTGTCGTGGGCGACGGCACGCCGCAAGGCCTTGTTCTCGAGCTCCTTCGTCCATTGAAGGGTGCGCTCTGGCCCGTTGGGACCCGCTCCTATGGTGCGCTCGTCTACGCCAACATGGCCAACGCCTCGACGCAACAGCACGATGTCATTCGCCCCGGTGACATTGTGTCCTTCCGCAACGGCAAATTCCAGGGCAAGCACGGCCCCATGCACGCCAAATACAGCGCCGAGGTGGGCAAGCCGGACCACGTCGCCATCGTGGCGGAATGGGACGGCACCAAGAAGAAGCTGCGCGCCTGGGAGCAGGGCCGCGAGAACAAGAAGGTCAAGCTCGAGAGCTACAAGCTGGACGACCTGCGCAGCGGCGAGGTCAAGGTCTGGCGCGTCGTGGCACGCAACTGGGTCGGATGGAACAGCCAGCCTTAGTGGAGCTGGATGAACGGAGAGACGGGCACCGTGAAGAAGCCACCATATCTGCAAGTTTTGTTGTAATGAAAATTCACACCTTTTTGTTTCTGATTCAACCAATCTCCTGCGTGTCTAATAAAGAAAGCCCTTTGTGGTACTTTCGCCATGGTTATCACAACTGTTCTGCAGATGCTGGAAGCATGAATACGCATGCGATTTAGAATGGTCTTTATTATATCGTTAAATACAGGCAGTATTATCTGAATACCGCTCCCTTTATCTAGTCTTGAATCATGTGATGCCATGCATGTTTCATTATTCGGCCAGTTTCCCATGTTTAGCTGCCAAACTTGAGCTGCATCAGCAACCGGTTCAGCCCGCCGACCCTCTCCGGCCTGTACGCCTCGCCCGGCCCCAGGTCCTCCATCTGCGCCGCCACGGCGACCGTCTCGCCCTCCCACTCCTGCAAGAACGCCTCGTCCACGCTCAGCGCCTCGAGCGCGGCCACGACGTCGTCGATGCCGCGGCGCACGCTGCGCTCCACGCCGCGCACCTGCCGCCGCACCTGCGCCTCCTCGGCCTCCAGGTTCGCCGACGCGTCGACGACGCCGGCGTCCGTCTCGAGGTCGAGCGCGGTGAAGATGGCGTGCAGCCGGCGGACGTGCGCGACGAGGTGGTCAATGTGCACGAGCAGCGCGTGTAGCGGCCGCGTGTAGGCCTCCTGCGTGAGGAGAAGGCGGTGCACGAGCGTGTCGAGGTACACCGTGTGGCCGGTGGCGAGCGTCTGCTGGTCGTGCCGGTCTTTTCGGGGAAATGCAGAGGAGGAGCTTGTGGTGGGACGGGT
Organism: Paracorniculantispora psalliotae; assembly: GCA_002796755.1. NCBI lineage: Eukaryota > Fungi > Ascomycota > Sordariomycetes > Hypocreales > Cordycipitaceae > Paracorniculantispora > Paracorniculantispora psalliotae. Next base: position 1,167,801 of record PHFE01000029.1, on the reverse strand, counting down.
CGGCGGCGCAGAAGCATCGAATAGCCCTCGATCGTCATCGGAGTCATCGTCGTCGCCGTCTTCGCGCGTGTCCATTTCGTCGGTGGGTGCTGCGGCGGCGGCGGCGGCGGCGGACGCCTGTGAGAAGAGAGCATCCTGCTTGGTCTCGCCGGTGAGCCACGCCTGGAAGCCGCGCCACAGGCCCGCGACGACTTCCGTCTGGAAATACGCCTCCGTCTCGCCGAGGAAGAAGACGGCGGCGCTGGCCGTCGTCCACGTGCTGCGGAGGACCTGCGCGCGGGTAGACCAGCGCTCCCGCAGCTCGCGCGCGTAGTCGGTCGCGCCGCGCGGACCGGGGTAGTGCCGCCGCAGCGACGTGAGCTTCCACAGGTCCGTGAGGCGGATGTGGGCGCGGCGCAGCGACATCAGGTAGGCGTTGGCGCAGCTGTACAGCTGCAGGTCGAAGGGCGAGATGACCATGTCGACGGCGGGCGGCAGCTGCACGGCCAGTGTGACGGGCACCGAGAAGAGTAAGGTGTTGAATGGCGAGCGGGCGAGTAGCGCCACGGCGTCCTCGTTGAGGCCGGGCCGAGCGTGGGCGGCGATGGCGTCGGAGCTGGCGCTGGCCTTAACGAGCTGGAGTCGGAGGAGGTCGCGCGCGCGGTCGAGGAGCTCGTCGCCGTCGCCCTGCTGCTGCTCAAACGAGGACAGCGATGCCCAGGCTCTCGCTAGAGCAGCGGATACCTCGCCGCTCTTGACCGTGACGTTTTGGACGCCGCCGCCACTGCCGTCGCGGTCGTGCGCGAGGTTGCCAGCGCGGCGCCAACGGCCGCGTATTCGCTCGTCGGCTTCTTGAGTGAGGGCCATGGCAAACTCGCCGCGGCCTAGGAGGAAGAATTCGCGAAGAAGCTGCATCGTGGACATGACTTCTGACAGTGGTAAGATCTGTTCCAGGATATCTTGAGATAGCGATTGCCGGATGTCGCGTATGATGCCGGTGAAGCTGGCCGAGTTTAAGGGCGATTTCAGGTCGGCAATGGCTTGCAGCTTGGCTGCTGTGTTATTGAACCCGCTTGCTGTGGAAAGCGTCGTGCTGCGTGCTCGAATCTGATTTAATGATCTGCCAATGAAAAGCATTGATTTCGCTGTCGCGGGGGTCACAAATGCTGGCAGCAGGCCTGCCACGCTTATATAGTCTTCGTCTTGATTCTCGGCCGTGCGAATAAAGAAGTCCTCGCCGCCGGCGCTTGGCAGGCGACCGTAAAAGATCCAGGCCGAAACCTGCCTTAACCACGCCGTCTCCGCCGCCGCGACCAGCGTCAGCGCCGTCTCCTCCACGTCCCTATACCCGCTCTGCAGCTCCGCGCGCAGACGGTCAATCGCGCGGGCGCCCCAGCACAACCGCCCGCTCGAGTCTTTCGCCTCGATGAACTGCACCACCTCCCAGAGCCACTCGAGGCGGCGCGTCCACTGCTGGAACTCGCCCATGACGGCCGTCAGCGGCACGATGTTGTAGGCGCCGACGAGGGCCGGGTCCGCGCGCAGGATGCCGGCCTCGACCTCGAGCACCTTGCGGCGCAGCGCGGCGAGGTGCACCGACTGGATGGCGGTGGCGATGGCGCGGCACACGGTCGATGGGTGCGAGGCGGTGATGCGCGCCGCGTGCTTGATGAGCTTGATGTGCAGGTCGGAGAGGTGCGCGGCCGAGGCGAGCAGCTGCCGCTCGGACGGGGAGATGGCGGACGCGGCCTGCGCATTGTCGGCGAGCTCGGCGGTGAGTAGCGGCGACGGGTGCCCGGAGAGGGAGAGGAGGATTTCGTGAAGCATATTTGTGCTATTTATCTAGGAGAATATTAGACATTGCTGTAATAAAAGAATAGAAAAGAACGCGGGCCAAGTACAGTCTGCGGCAAGCTCGCGGTTGAGCAGGATGCCGTTTGGCGGGGTATTATCAGGAACCACACCCACGCTGCAGAGGACTAGGCGCAGCTGCGCGGTTGATTTCGGCGCGCATGAACAGATTTGTATTCAAATCAAAATATTTCGAACGTGTAATTGGGATCGTTGATGCCGTTTCTGGGACGTTATGACTAGATGGGTAGCTTGTTTGAAGTCAATTCGAAGACGCGACGCGCGCCGCTGAACTGCCCCGCGGCCACACGTGATGGCAACCGAACTGTTAGATGTGGAAGGCACAGCAGACGCGACGATGTTAGAAAAAACATAAATTTATTATTCTCAATTTCAATCATATCTCATTCCATTTTATGCTATTTATTTCGCAAACAAAATTTATGCTTGTGGTGTGAATCACATGTGGCACAATACCTCTGTCGCTCGAATTATTTAGACGCTTTCTTGCCCTTGGCGTCGCCAGCAGCGGCAGCCGCCGCCGGCTTTCCAGGACCATTGCCACCAGATACTGATATGCCATCCTCGGCGCCAACATATACTTTGCCACCATCCTTGACCTGACCGACCAACATGCCCTTGGCAACGCTCTTGAGGATGGCACGTCTCGAGACGCCGGTGACGTCAATATAGACAAGACCAACATTCTTGAAGCCGCCGCCAATGTTTCTGGCCGCCTCACCCGCATCCGGGCCCCAGCGGTGGCCGACGACGGTGGAGACGCTGCTCGAGGTGCTGTTGAGTAGGCTCTTGCCGGCGTGCTCGGCGCCGTCAACAATGGTGTTGAAGGCCATGAGGCTCTTATTGAGGATGCCGGGCTTGTAGCTCTCGACCATGTTGCCGTCCTTGTCGTAGCCGCGCGCCTTGCCGTCCTTGCGGCGGATGTTGGAGGCGAGGTTCTGCGTGACCTTGCTGATGGAGCCGACGGTCGAGGCGGACAGGCCAGCGGCCTTGGACGAGTACGTGTTGATCTTGCGGATGCGCTCGTGCGTGGCGGGCGTAAAGGTGACGGGGTTCGCGTTGGGCTCCGTTGAGTGCGTGAAGCTGTCGGCCTGGTTCTGCAGCATCTTGCCGACATAGTCAGAGGTGGTGATGAGTAGTCGAGATGCACGAGTAGCGCCGCTGACGAGCGATGATTTTTTATAGGCAGGGTGGACTGCGTCCTCGATGTAATCGTATTCGAAGGCCTCGACCGAGATATTGTGAGAACCGTCTTCAGGAAGAGTGATTTCGACAGGATCTATAGCAAGGAGTCAATTTTCTGACGTGCGGAATGGTGCCAACGTATTCAGCTTACCTTTGGTACCGGGACGAACTCGGCCGTCCTCGACAACCTTGAACCCTTCGCTCAGCTCACCAATGACACTGCCATCCTCCTCGTCGACAAGGACAATTCTGCCGCCGGCATGCGAGCTGGCACTGCCCTGGACGTATCCCTCACCGGCCTCGAAGCTAGCCGGGTTGTACGGCGGCGGGGCCTCTCCCGCGGCGTCCCTGGCCTTAGCCTCAGCCGCCTTCGACCGGGGAGGTCGGGGCGGCGGCGCGCGCTCCAGAAACGCGGTGCACTGCGCAAGAATCGTCTCGAACGTGTCGACGTCTTCCTGGACGCCGGCGCGGCTGTTGACGGCAGGGAACTCGAGGCGGGTGAAGGCGCCGCTGCCGGGGCCGAGGTCCCAGCGGGGGATCAGGTAACTGCTGGGGGGCTGGTGGTAGATTTGCGTCGTCGCGGGCATGGGCAGGTCGAGCTCGGGCGGGAGATGGAGGTGCAGGTAAAAGTCCTCCTCGCCGGCGCCGCTCGACAGGCCAGACGGATCGGCGAAGCCAGACGAGGTCGGGACCATGAGCAGCGACAGCGTCTGCGGGCCCGAGGGCGTGAGGGACTGCTCGTCGCCGTTGGAGATGTGGTAGGCCTTGACGCCACTCACGGCGTAAAGCAGCTTGGGGTCCTAGATGGCATCAGCACCAGCGTACTGTGGCTGGGGCGACTCGTCGTGAGTAGTCATGCGACGCAAGTGCACTTACATTGTGTCCGGAGCTCATGTTGCACGCGGCGCAGCAGCGAGAACACCGTATTAGCAAAAGAGAAGCTTTGTGGGAGAAATCAGAATGCGCAGCACTCTGAGAGATATGGTCAAGAAGGAGAGATTCCGTGGAGACTCGACAACCCGAAAGGATTAAATGGCGGATGATCTGGATTGGTCCAGCAAGCGCTGGAGCTTCAAAGCCCAGCAAATGTGAGGCCTCTTTGGACGCAACCACAACGTCATTGGTGGCGTAGCTGCCCTGGTGCGTGTTAGCGGGAGGAGCCCACTGAAAGAGGGGTAGCAATATGGGCGGCAACAGGCATGTTGAGAGCTTCCAGCACCTACCTTATAATTGGTTTCAGAGAAGTAATATATTGCGAAAAAAGGAACTAGACAGCTCTACATCATCTTAAATATTTTCTAAAATTTAGTAAAAGTTTATAACTGTGCGTAGGCTACCTAGAGATAGAAGGGGAACCTGCACCGTCTGGCGCTGCAACTGAGCCTGTCTCAGAACCTCCGCTGCCCCGCAGGAACCTGGCCGGACCCAGCTGAAGCTGCATGGCCGCAGAGTTTCAGCTGCTGTTGCAGGAGCCGTATGTGTGCAAGCTTAAATATGGCTACTGAGAGTCTACATGAATCTGATATAGCTGCAGCTTATTTCCGTGAGCGCGATGCTGAATCTCCAAAGACATGGCCAGGTAAGAAGCAGGACTACGATATTTTCTTTTCGACACTGAGAACAGGATAAAATATTATATTTAGAAAATATGTGTATTTTAATGACTTATATGAAACATGAGCGGAAACAGCCTGCGGATTGTCTACCTTGTCGTGATGTAGCATTGTGTTCTACTCAGGCAGTGGCCGTCAGCTTCAAGGCCGACTATGAACAGACTTCTAATCGACAGCATTTCACTTCAAAATGCATCTCAAATACAAAAATGCACAGGGATAACATCTATGAAAGCTATGTTGCAAAATTGCTGAGCAAGATGGCTGACATATAATACTCTCAAGAGGTCATCGACGAGACAAAGAAAGAGAGACATGAAATCATAGATGCATTCCCATCCAAATTGAGAGGAACAAAGAAGAATGGTGTAAATGATGGAAAAGGGCACGGGAAAAAAGTATCTCAACAAGTCTACCAGGCTGCCTCTTGCATCAGTCCTGGCATTACTAGTTCTTCCGTTTGTGTGCTTGGCGCCGGCGACCATCTCGCGAGCTTCTCGAACCCCCCATCCCGTTACGGTTTTTTGCGTTATGGTATTTCGCGTTATGGTATTTTGCGTTACGGTATTTGCGTTATGTTGTTCTGCGTTATGTTGTTCTGCGTTATGTTCCGCGTTATGGTTCAGTTACGTCTTCCCTCTTTTGGCTACGTCCGAGTCACTCTCAAGGGAAAGACAAGAACAACCAGAAGCTTACGCGTTACGCTCTCGTATGCAAGAATAGCTTCTTGGCAGTGGCTATCGGCGTAATTTTGCGTCCCAGCCATAATAGCCCGAATAGCCTCTCCCGACCTGCACCCGGCATTTAATCCCCGGCAAAAGTCTCGATCGGGATGTGGCTTTCGATCTCGGCGCGGCTCGGACTATCATTTTCAGCCTTGGCCGCGAGTCGGCTCCGGCGCTAGAAGGCTCTCGTCGGGGTCAGGCCACACACTCGTCGCCATAATATCAAGGCCGTGTCTTATTTCATCAGTCTCTCGGAGTATGGTTTTAGCCAATACTCAGTCAACCAGATACGAAGGCCAAAATGGAAGTAATCGCTGACACGAGACGTCATAGACTCTTTTGCTAGAGCATCAAAGAATATCTTCTCAGATGGAGATGGAGTATATAAGACGTTAGAATTGTCTTCTTCTACAGCCCAGCTCCCTCGAGACCTGCACTCACAGCTTCATCGCCACTCAACACCCAACACCTTCAAATCGCCACTCTGTACTTTGATACATTCCACTTCCTGCTTCAAATAAAATAGCCATGATTGCTACTGAGCTTCTTCTTCTCGGCTTCGTAGCCTCTACCCAGGCCACGCCCGTGTCCTCGGCCTCTGCGCCGTCCACCACAGACTGGCTGCCCCTCATCCTGCCCGACGACCGCATCGACTGGACCGGCATCAACATGTCCGCTTTTCACGATCCGGCCAACTGGAAGCTCACCGCCGACACCACCACCGAGCACGTCACCTCGAACCAGGGCCGGCCGGTGCTGAGCGGCCCTTGCGACCAGGGTACCTGCCCCGACCACAACGCCGCCTTTGATCTCGTCTTCACCTACTCGGCAGTGACGCTGCCCGGCGACCCCAACTGCCCCGAGTGCCCGCCGGTGACCGTATTCGGCGCCAACTCGGACATTCGCGTCAATGACTGCGGCCAGTGCCAGCGCAAGAGCGTGGGTACCACCCTCGGCACGAACCCCGTCGGCGGCTGCTACGACTTCAAGGGCTGCAACCGCGACCAGGTCATCTGCGTGGACCCGGGCCGCATTCGCGCCCATCGCATCTGGAAGGACAATGGGCACAAGACGTGCTACCACATGAAGGACGAGGTTCTGGGAGGTTGCGGACCGGTCAAGGAGCGCGATGTCGTCTACCCATTGAATGAAACCCCGTGTACTTGGTAGCCGGATTATATTATACTCTGTCGTTGTTACGTTGGACGTGCTGTGAAGAAAATGCACTGCAAATGCGAGTGAAGAACTCATACGAAGTGGTAGTTTACTGATCTATTGGTCACTTCAATGTTGCAGAGGCAATGAAAGGGATTGTATTCTAGTCATTTCAGTGAATGATATTGCTAAAAATCTCATTCGCAGGCGTGCTAGTTGTTTTATGTAAGGCTTCCTATGTAAAAAGAGATAAAACTCCTCTGCTCACAAGTTTTCTGAGCAACTTAAAGAGTCACAGCAGCAGAAGTGAACTCCATATCTCTTATCACATCTGATGATGATGAGTATAGAGTGCTGTTGAACGGTGTGGAGTGATACTGAACTCGGCAAGGACACATCAAGTTTGACTTTGTTTGCTGTATTACTGCAGAGATATCAGACTCCCAGTTAGCAGATCATAAGAACAGAAATCAGACTAAAACGATGTAATCGATTGACCCAAGCGACCGTGAACATCAATATGATAGTCTTGTGACACATATGCTTTAGGTTGCAAAGCAGTTGGAATGACCAAGAAAATGCTAGGTGCTAGTGCTATTTGCGCTTTCTAACCTGTCTAACATACAGTGGCAAAACGCTATTTGCTAGTGCTAGGATCACCGCAACCTTGCTGTCTCATTAGCTCAACGGTTGCTAACACATTGGGGCTCATCCCCTTGAAAATGGCATCAAACTGCTCCATGAGATCCGGATGATCCTTGAGACAGTCTCTGGCATCTTTCATACATTCTTCCGCAGCATCTGGGTCCTTGCTCTGAGAGAAGAGCTTCATGATGATCGCATTCATCCTGTCATTTGTTGGCTTGTCTAGTCGTTCCTATTCGAGGGATTAGCTGCCAAGGTTAGAGCAGAGGTCCATTCTTAGCCTTACCTTGACATCATGGGTAAAATCAATACCGGGCTTCCACCAGCCCGAGTCAAGCTTCATATCCGTTTCGGGATGCTGCTTCTGTACTTGTTCCATATGCTCGGCGCGAGCTTTATGAGCATCTTCGCGAGTCATCTCCTCGGGGCTCATTTCGTCACGAGATTAGTTGAGGATGAATGAGAGTCAATGTTGGTAGAATAAAATGCCTTGTAAATTAAGGCGGTAGACAGAAAAAGAAGCAGAGGGCTGCGCAGGCGACAAAGGAACTTTTGAGCGGTGCCGCGACTGCGCCCCACCAACCCTTTCATAGCGAGGCCGACTGACAGGCTGGGGTAAGACAAAGAAACTTGTGTGACGGGCGTAACTGGAAGTCAATTCCGCCTTGCTAAGGGAAGGGCCACTACTTTTGGTAAATGTGTCTGTTGTGGCTGGGCAACTGACGCGGCTAGAAAAAAGATGCGATTGGTCTACCGCTGCTGAAGAAACTAGTATACAGGAAAAAAAAACAATAATAAAACAACGTACAGCTGGTTTTCTTAGATTCAAATCTCTCGCTTTTTGGCCTCCTCCACTGCCTCTTCGTCGACCATGATAGTCTCAACATCCTCTGCCGGCTTGCTCATAGGCGAGCGCATCTGGTTCTCCATCAGTTTGCTAAACTCGCTATCCTTGTCCGCCGACAACTGCCTGTAGTTGCCAATCTCGGCCACCTCGCCGTCTGCATTGAGCACAATCAGAAGATCCGCCTTTTCAATCGTGGACAGGCGGTGCGCGATCGAAATGGTCGTCATGTTGCCCTCAAAAAGCTTGCCCAGCGCCTGGTTGACCAGCGTCTCCGACTCGGCGTCCAGGGCCGACGTCGCCTCGTCGAGGATGAGAATGTCCGGGCGCTTGAGCACCGCGCGCGCAATCGCCACGCGCTGCTTCTGGCCGCCGGAGAGCTGCGAGCCGCGCGCGCCGACCTGCGTCTCCAGGCCCTTGGGCAGGTTGGCGATAAAGTTGCAGTTGGCCACGCGGGCGGCGTGCATAATCTCCTCCTCGGTTGCGCCAGGTACACCGTACGCAATGTTCTCGGCAATGGTGCCGGAGAAGAGCACGGGCTCCTGCGCGACGACGCCGATACGGCGGCGGAGCGACTTGACGCTCATCTTGGAAATGTCTTCGCCGTCAATGGTAATGGTGCCGGTGACAGGATCGTAGAAGCGCTGCAGCAGGGTGCCGATGGTGGACTTGCCGCGACCTGAGGGGCCAACGATGCAGGCATTGCTGCCCGAAGGGATCTCGAAATTGAGACCGTTAAAGATCTTGGCATCTGGTCGTGTCGGGTATGCAAAGTGTACATTGGCGAAAGTGACATTGCCTTGCGCAGAAAGGATACGTTTACCTCCACTCTGGGGGATGCGAGGCTTCTTATCCTCTAGTTCGAAAAGTCGCTGGGCCGCTCCGGAACCACGCATGATTTCTGTGTATGTGTAGAAGAAATCCATCATACCCGTACCGGCAAACATGGCATACATGACAAAGGCTGTCAGGTCGCCAGTGGTCATGGCCCCAGACTGAATGAAGCTGTTGCCAACCGTGAGCATGATGAGGAATGAAATGTTGCCACACCAGAGCGTTGAGGTGTTAAAGGTAGAGGTCACAATGCCTTCTCGCTTTCGCAGCGCAAAGACCTTGCGAATCTGGTTGTTGTAGCGATGCACCTCTTGGCGCTCGCCGACAAAAGCCTGGCTCGTCTTGACGTTGCCTAGTCTCTCCTCTGCAATTTTTGTCAGTTGGCCAAGATTCTTCTGGATGCGCTTGCTCATCTTTTCGACAAAGCGACCGTAAATCAGGGAGCCGATCGCCATGGGTGGCAGGATGACCAGCATCAGCATCGTAAGCTTCGCGCTCGTCCACAACATGATTGAGATACCGGCAATAGTATTAAAGGTGGATCGCAGGGCATAGGTGACGCTGGTAGTCACCGAGTCACCCACGATATTGACATCAGATCCCAATCGAGAAATTAAGTCACCAACGGGGTTGACGTCAAAGAATTCGGCGTCCTGAGTATATGTGCGGCGATACAGGCGAGAGCGCAATTTGGATATCACTCGCTCGCCAATGATGCGCATCATAATGTTGCGCGTAAACGATGCGGCAGAGCCAATCGTGAGCACTGTGCCCATGCCCAGGATGAACTGTGTCAGGGTGAAGGAGTGACCAGCGACCTCGACCATACCAGCCTTGCCAGCAGCGTCAATAATCCGGCCAACAGCGTAGGGAATGGTCATTGTGATAGTTGCGGAGACGGCGAGGAAGGCAGTTGCAAGACCAAGAGGCTTGGCTTCAGGGCGTGCGATGCTCAGGAGGCGCAAGAGACCACCGGTTGAGTTGTCCGCGCCTGGTTCATTTTTTGAGAGTGCAGCGGCGTTCTTTGGCACTGTTACATCCTTCTTGGCTTCGACTTCTTCGGGAATGTCATCCTCCTCAATCTCGTCTCTTTTGGCGGCCTTCTTCTTGTCGTTTTTGGCAGCGGCTTGACCACGAGGAGAAGTGCTGAATGCCCTCGATGGCGCAGATGCGGCGCAAGGCGAAGCGCTCATGCGCGCTACGACCACTGCGCTTCTGACGTGGCCAATTGACGAGGATTGCCATTTGGAGCTGGAATTGGACTGGATATGGCGTTTTTGATGCGATTGGACCCCTGTATTGGTGCCGATAGATCTGGTCGCAGCCTGCGAGGTGGGCGATCGCTGCAGCGCGATCCTACCTTGCTGTCGCGCGACCGACACGGTCCACGGTAAAAGGCTGGACATTGCGATGTGAGATGAGTTGAGTGACTTTATTCTGTCATGTTGATTGACGTATTGACGAGAGAGGCATACGAGTCACGGTTTTGCGAGATGACGGGGCGGCAGAAGTCCCAAAGTGGGAACCCGCAAAGCAACTTTTTCTCGCGGCTGTGTGCCTATTTTCTGAGGCTTCAGGGGAACTATCTCGGGCAATCCCGCAACGCGACCAGCAGACCAGATGAGTCATTTAATATTTGGAGGAAATTTTATAGAAAATCATTTGAATATCGAGAAACTATAAATAATTGATTGGTACTTAATTATCGGCCTTGTGCAGCGCGGCTTCGTGCACCTCCACGCTGTCTACCGGATTGGGACGTCGATGCTTGCGAGCCATGTAAGAAAGACCAGCGCTCCAGATAATTAGTGCGATTGAGCATCCAATCATTGCCCACATACCGCGCTGTAACTCAGGGTTAGCAAAACATTAGGTGCTTGAAAACAGAGGGAAAAAAGAACTCACGATAAACCAAGGCGCCCGCGACGCACCGTAAAAGATGAGAATCCACCAGGCATTTACAGCATTGTTTCCTAGGTTCATACCGGCGAGAACCACACCTCGGAAAACGGACTGCTCGTATCGCATGGCGTCATTGCACCATGCGAAAAACGTTGCTTGGCACGCGTATACAGAACCAGCCCAATAATACGCCGCAAAGACAACGGACGTGGACGTGGAGCTGGTAGGGTTCCTTGAAGCGACCAAAATCATGATGGACGTGGCTATACCAGTGATACCAATCCAATAACCGACCAAATAGCGCTTGCCGCCCAGGAAATCAGTCAGCGTGGCCCAGAACAGCGTAGATACGATGCCCACAGCCGGCACACCGGTCGGATAGTCGTTGAGCTGGGCTTTGGTGTACTTGTTGACGGGATGCTTCTGCATGTACAATGCGAGGAGCGCGTTGCTACTGAACGACTCTGTTTCGCCAGCGATGACCCAGAGCATGACGAATCCCCACCAGTACCACGATGTGAGCACCTTTTTCACAAAGGCCAGAGTCATAGGGGACTGCTCTTCTGCTGTCGACTTTGGGATTCGTGATCTGGCAAGCGCCTTCTCGTCTTCCGTCAAGTAAAATGCTTGTGTTGTCTGTGGTGTATCGGGGAAGAAGATGAAGCCGTATATCGCGACCGGTATTGTAATTAGCCCGTCAATAATGAACAGCCAGCGCCAACCGCTTAGACCGCCTCGGCCGTCCAGGCTTCTATTGAGTCCCGTCTGGATGAAGCCACCAATCATGGTGCCAGCCAGACCTGATGAGGTGAAGATGCCGCTGCGCTTGCCCAGTTCGCGCTCTGTATACCATGCTCCGAGAATGTAGTGTGTGCCGACAAAAGTGGAAGCTTCGCAGATGCCTTGGAAGAAACGGATGGCCATGATGGATTGTGGTTTCTGCGCCGACGCCGTGACCATGGTAAGTCCACCCCAAAGCACCATCATAAGGGGGAACCAAATGCGTGGCTTGATATAATGCAGAGATAAATTAGAGGGTATTTGTCCGACGACATATCTTCGTCCGTTAGCATTGTACATACGAGATTGGCAGTTCCAACTTACCCAACTGTGAAGCATGTATTGATCTGGGTCAACTGATCCCCGACAAACCCCAGCTCATCCTTCATCCCCGAAACGTAGGCATTGTTGAGATTACTGCGATCAAGCTGCGTCTTGTTAGTAAAGAGTACGTGAAATCAGAATTGAACAGCAGATACATACATAATTGACAAAGTAACTCAAACAGCAAAATGTGAGAATGAAAAAGTCGATTTTCTGAATGAGCACGCGCTCACCAGGCTGATAGACGTTGTGGAAATAATTCTTGATCCTCCCGCCTGCAGCCATGGTTGTTCAGCTGAGTGACGTGTGCAAGGGCGGTCGCCACGGAGCACCAATCGCTAAGAAGCCCCGACAAGATATTCGATAGCCAATCCTGAAGCAAAAGCCGCTGTGGTTTGAGAGAGCGAAAGCTGCGCAGACCTGCCGGATGCCACTTCTGGGGCCTCTGTGTGGAGAAGACGGTTGTGCTAAAGTTAGCTTTCACTGGAGCCGATGGAGCATGCTCTTGTGCGTCACTGCTCGACACCCTGTTTTGCTGGTGCTGATTAGAGGCGGAATATTGAGTTTAGAGGTGTAGTTGGATGGATGGAAAGGAGACAAAAACGCGGTCTTTGGTCCGACGGATTTTCTCAGCTGCCAGTTGCTTGTATCCTGCCGCGCCTCGGAGCCTAGCAGGGAGCGCTGGGAGCTGGGTAAGCGGACTAGCTGCCAGTGAGCGCGCCACAATCCGAATTCAGCTAAGAACAGAGGGCGCAGAACTTACAGGCGGAAAGAACCCCAAGGATCGGCTCTTTGAGTTAGAGGCCGCGGAAACAGTCCAGGTTGCGATATTGGTAATAAAAAATGCTCCGATATCGCGAAATGATTTCGCTTCGTTTGGTAGACATAAAAATGTGTAGGGGCTGAGGGCAAGTCTTCTTATGAGCGTTGGAACTTGACCGGTACCTCTGGAGCATGCGCTACGGAGGATGACGCAGAAACAATGCGGAAAGCGGATGACGCAGGAGTAATGCAGAGAGATGAGAATCAAGACGTGTCTCGGAATTTAAAGAATACCCTTCGGCAGTGCAGGTACGGTACGCAGATGTAATTATGTCAACTGGATGAAGCTCTCCCAGGTGGTAGTATGCATTCTATTTTATAGCAAGTCTCCACGGAAATATGATTTAGACTTGTACAACCAACCATAGCAGTACAGATTTTCAACAGCCATTTGCACGCATCCTGATACTTCCAGTTTATATCATTATGGAAATTTAGACAAAACGGCATCTGGGTACTTCCCCGGGTTCAATTGCCGCTAGCTTGAGCACTGCGGAATTGCCACGCGCCCCCACGATGGCGTTTATCAGCCCGGCGGAAGCCGGTATCGGTATTTGCGGGGGAAACCATGTCCGATGAACAGTTCATCTACAGCCTGTCATCACATTTTCCCATTATTCACATTCTAGTATCTTTATTCGCTCCTTGTTTCCAAGTTTTCTGTTATTTTTGGCCTATCTCTGTTCTTTTACAGCATGGGCACTGTTGCCGAATCCAAGCATACGTACGTCCTCCCCGCCAAGGTGGACGGCCGCGATGCCGCTGAAAGTCCGGCACCAAGGTGGGAGAATATCAGCGCTCAGAAGAGAGCTCTTCTCAACGCCTCTATTCCAAAAGAATGGAAGGTACCCGCAGACCTGCTGCCCCCGGACTCGCAAGACGACGTCACATCCTGGCCGGCCACGTCTGGCTGGTTCACCCAGGAGGAGCTGGAGATCACTGAACAGACGGCGGCGCAGCTCGTCTCCAAGTTGGCCGCCGGAGAGCTGAGCTCCGAGACTGTTACTCGTGCATTTTGCAAGCGCGCAGCCGCCGCGCATCAACTAGTAGGTCATCCGAATCATTTTTCCAGATTTTTATTTTGACTAACACGTTGGATAGGTCAATTGCCTCTCAGAGACTTGCTTTGAACGCGCCCTCGCCACTGCCCGCGCTCGCGACGCCGAGTTCGCCAAGACGGGTAAGCCCGTCGGGCCACTTCATGGCCTGCCCATCTCTCTCAAGGACAACTTCAAGCTCGCAGGTCTGGATTCCACCGTCGGATTTTCGTCGCATGTTGGCGATGCTGCGGAAGTCGATTCTACGCTCGCCAAGGTTTTGGAAGACGCAGGTGCCGTCTTTTACGTCAAAACCAATGTTCCCACCGCCATGATGATCGCCGAGACCATCAACAACGTCTTTGGCCGCACTCTAAATCCGAGAAATAGACAGACAACAAGCGGTGGTAGTTCGGGTGGCGAGTCGGCCTTACTGGTGATGAAGGGTAGCCCTATTGGTGTCGGAACTGATATCGGTAAGCAGCTTCTGCAAACTATTTTCTTATTCGTCGACAAATTCTAACCATATCCCACAGGCGGCTCCCTCCGTATCCCCGCTGCATGCACTGGGATATTCACGCTCCGTCCATCTGGCGGCCGGTTTCCCGTTCGTGACTGCCGCTCGGGTATGCCTGGGCAAGAGGGTGTCATGTCGGTCAACGGCCCTATGGCGCGTACACTAGAGGATATAACCATGTACAGCAAGGCTGTGATACAGAGTCAACCTTGGCTACGTGATGCCAAGTGCCTCCCCCTTCCTTGGAAAGCGGTCGAGTTGCCCAAGAAACTCAAAATTGGCGTCATGTGGGACGACACTCTTGTACAGCCGACACCTCCCGTTGCTCGCGCTTTGCGACAAACTGTCGAAAAACTGCTACTTGCAGGTCACGACGTGGTCGACTGGCGACCGACGGATATGCTGCAGAGCCTAACTATGATTGGCAAGTTCTTTGTCGCGGACGGTGCCGTTGCTATTCGCAAAGAGCTCGAGCGTACGGGCGAGCCGTGGCGACCTGAGATGGATGCATACAGAGACGCACAACCCATGAGCGTCTACGATCTCTGGAATCTGCAGATGGAGAGAACAGCATTCCAGAATGCGAATTTGGATCTTTGGAACCAAGCTGGCTTGGATGCACTGTTGCTGCCAACAATGCCTTACGTGACGCATAAGCACAGCAGTACAAGGCATGGTAAGTTATTACTTAATTTTTCTTGTCTATTCCAACCATGTATACTGACTCTTCGCGTTTTAGTCGCATACACTGCCATATTTAATATTCTGGACGTGTCGGCGGTCTCTTTCCCGACCGGGCTAGCCGTAGACAAAAACGTGGATATTATTGCCGAAGATTATGAGGCTTGGAGCGACACATGCGAGGCAATTAATGCACAGTATGACGCAGACCTGCTCGACGGCATGCCTGTCAGCCTTCAGCTGGTTGGTCGTCGGCTGGAAGAGGAGAAGGTGCTGGGCATGACCGATCGTGTCCTACAAGCTCTCGCAGCCTGAGATGATTTACTGCGAATACTGCGAATTCTTTTCTGTAAATAAATTTGCTAGACTATTTTAAATTGACATATATTATGCAAGCTTGAAAACCTGCTGGCTGAGCGCATTCGACACAACTTTAAGCTAGCAAAGTTGAGATGCGTACCCGCTGGCTACGAGATCGCGCTAGCTGATCAGCTCCATGCAAAGGCATGCGCTGTGCAGCTGTCCCGGTCTTATTATTACAGGAAGTTTTTCGGGTTTACACGGGGCGCTGCAGGACGGTAACCGAATGGTTATGTGGTATACCCTGTGGATTTCTAGAAAGTGGCTGCACAAACTTCAGCGTATACGCCAAAGTGATCATCTTGTTTCTTGTCCAAAGAGCAAGCACAAATCAGCCAAAACCTGCTACGGTGCTCACAAATAGATGAATATACATTGTGAGGCGAGCTATATTTTAACAGCGACTTCTGTTGTGTCACCCCAAAATAGCGTCAATGGCTTGCTGGATTACTTGGCGCATTTGTCTTTCTTTGGGGCATGGTGCTCTATTTGCAATAGCTCTATGATCGGCAGCTCGTCGCCGTCACTCGCCTCCACGACAAACTGGGACCCGTTGGGCTATGCGCGACAAGTGTGCATCATTGATCTTATCACAATATCCCGCCTGGATATGTTTCGCATGTGCTGTTGAACTTGCCCGCTTATCTTCCCCTTCACAATATGTTACACATGCGCCTTTTTTAGTTCCAGCCGCATTTTTTGTAAAAGTGGCCGCACCCGTCTTATAACTCTGCATTCGCATGTGGTGGCGTGGCGGCGGCGCATTGACAAATGGACCTCCTCAACAGGCCACGGAGGGTGACGACACGATCCCGGGAGTTGCGCAGGGCGTGTTAGCTTCCTCCTCCTTGCCCCCTCCTCCCCCGCTTCCAGCCAACGGCGAGCAAGAGCCGGACCCATGCGGTTTTTGCTTCGACGGGTTTCTCGCAACAGCATGATTCCAAAGGAGCAAAAACCCCGCCTGCATCCGAGCCCACTGAGAGGTGTGTCGATGCTCCGCTCAGCGACGGTCTTGGAGATGCCGAGAGCGCGACGCTCATTGGCGATCGCCCGTCTTTGTGCCGGACTGGGCGTGCCAGGTGTGGAATCCAGGTACAGTGGCAGCTAGCATTCGTCCTGGTTTTATGCGGCGTCGTGGTGGTGGCGGGGAGCTCTCAGGTTCACTAGTTATGGTCTAGAATACCTACATCCACCGTGAAAGATACTTTGGTTTTGCGGAAACTGTCCGCCGGATTCTTGGTAAAGACAATGTAGTGGTGGCACGGTGGAGAACTACGTAGCTTGTCTCTTTTAGGTCCGAAGCAGCAGGTGCGTGAACGGTAGAGCTTTGCAGTGTTTCCACCGGCTTTAGGCTTTCTGGAGACTTTGCCCATCTAGATTACCAACCAATCTAACATCATCATTTTGTCGCATCTTGTCGATTAAAGCTCCCTGCTGCGACTTCTATATTACACTGCCCAGCTCCCCCAACTACCATCAAACTCCAACTCTCTGTCTTTTTTCCATCTTCGCCAATATGCCTGCTGTCAAGGAGGCATTTGCCGCTCAACCCATTGCTATCGCGGGCGATTTGCCCATCACTAATGGTGATGCCGCGACGCCCCGCAAAATGCCTTCGCAGCAGCATCTTGACATCATTGACATTCGCGGCGAGCAGGTTGATTTCAACCTCAAAGAAGAGATTGTAAACCACTTGAACCCGATCAGTGGTCATCGCACGCTTCCGACTTTGCTGCTGTACGACGAAAAGGGCTTGCAGTTGTTTGAGGATGTATGTCATCTGCTCAAGGCCCTTTTGAATTTCTCGCTTCGTCGCTGGCGATCAGCGAATCCCGCATCCCATACCCCCCCGAATACCCCCTCCCCTTCTTCCTGGACGGCAACGCTTTACCTGGACTTGTTCTTAACCTTGCGATCAGATTACATATCTGGATGAATACTATCTCACCAATTACGAAATTGAGCTCCTCAAGAAGCATGCGGCCGAGATTGCGAATCTGATTCCCGCCAATGCCATGGTTGTTGAGCTTGGAAGCGGGTAAGAAACAGGACAAAAATAATTCCCTTACCTCTATCCATCTTCCGCGTCAAGCGCTAACATATAGCAGCAACCTGCGCAAGATCTCCCTTCTGCTTGATGCTTTCGAAAAGATCGGCAAGCCAATCGATTACTATGCACTTGATTTATCCGAAGAAGAGCTTCAGCGTACTCTTTTACAGGTTCCCGACTACAAGCACGTCCGCAGCCATGGATTATGGGGCACATATGACGACGGAAAAGACTGGCTGAAGCAATTTGCGAATAGCGACCGAAACATTACAATTATGCACCTGGGCTCTAGCATAGGTGCGCTTTGCATTATAGCCCTACTGGCCGTTGAAAAACTAACAAAAGGCTAGGAAACTTCTCGCGTGATGAAGCGGGTACGTTTTTGCAAGGCTTCGCTCAAGTGCTCAAGCCCAGCGATGCAATCATCATTGGCATTGATTCATGCTGCGATCCAAACAAAGTCTAGTCAGTTTCTACATGCTCTATCGCTTTTAATATTGCTAACTCATATTTAGCCATGCGTACAATGGTGAGTATGATGCCTATGTTGTGGTGTTACCAAACTAACTGAAAATTGGTAGATTCGAAAGGTGTTACGCATTCGTGAGTTTCGCGTATCTTCGAAGAAGAGCTTTCGAGAACTAATGTGTCCAGATTCATTATAAATGGTCTTCGTCATGCCAATGCGGTCTATGGCAGTGAAATCTTCAACTTGGATGACTGGAAGGTGATTGGTGAATTCATTTATGATGAGGACGGAGGTCGTCACCAAGCGTTTTTGTCGCCCAACAAGGAAGTCAACATTCTCGGCGCTACTATCAAAGAGGCAGAGAGATTGAAGATTGAGCAAAGTCTCAAATATTCACAGCTTGGCGGCGAGAAGTTATGGCGTATTGCTGGCCTGAAGGAAGTCAAGCGCTGGCGACGGGGTGACGACTATGGTGCGTGCCCTGACAAGCTTGCCGGCCCATGGCTCTATTACTGACAAAATTTCGCTACAGGACTCCATTTGCTTCAGAAGACCGATATTCCGTTTAGCTCTCTGCCTTCTCAGTATGCAAGCGTTCTGCCCACTCTCAAGGACTGGTCAGCGCTCTGGCAGGCATGGGATATTGTTACCAAGGGCATGCTGCCTGGCCAGGAGCTCCAAGAGAAGCCTATTAAGCTGCGCAACGCCTGCATCTTTTACCTCGGCCATATCCCTACGTTCCTTGATATTCAGCTTTCCAAGGTTACCGAGACACCTGCCACCGAGCCGGTCGCGTACTGGTCCATTTTCGAGCGCGGGATCGACCCCGACGTGGACAACCCGGAACACTGTCACGCTCACTCTGAAATCCCCGCCGAGTGGCCGCCGGTGGACGAAATCGGCGCGTACCAGGCTCGCGTGCGCGCCCGCCTCGAGAAGCTCTATGCGGAGAGCGACGGCGGCAGCCCCAGCAAGATGCCGCGCAGCGTCGCGCGCGGCATCTGGGTCGCCTTTGAACACGAGCTCATGCATATTGAAACTCTGCTGTACATGATGCTGCAGAGCGACAAGACCCTCCCGCCCCCTCACACGCCTGTGCCTGACTTTGCAAAGCTCAGCGCTGCGGCGAGGCGCGCTCGTGTGCCCAACGCCTGGGTGGGCGTTCCTGAGCAGACTGTCACTATTGGTACCAACGATCCCGAGAATGGAACGGATCCTACCGTCAACTTTGGCTGGGACAACGAGAAGCCTGAGCGAACCCAAAGGGTGCATGCCTTCCAGGCCAAGGCTAGACCAATTACCAACGAAGACGTGAGTAGGATTTCGAACCATGCTGCGGTACCGAAGTCAGTTACTAACTTTGTGATACAGTATGCCGACTACCTTTACAGCACTAAGAACAGCACTCTTCCCGCTTCTTGGTCCATCGTCGCGGAGGCCAACCACGGAAGCCCCGTCCTAAACGGTGCGAACTCCGAGTATCCCATGCAGCCCTACTTGAAGGACAAGGCTGTGCGTACAGTGTATGGTCTTGTGCCTCTCAAGTATGCCCTGGACTGGCCTGTGGCTGCTTCCTACGATGAGCTGGCCGGATGCGCTGCCTGGATGGGTGGCAGAATCCCGACCATGGAGGAGGCCAAGAGCATTTACACCTTTGCCGACAAACAGAAGGAGGCTTCGATGCATAGTAAGCTGTCGAACCGTGTTCCGGCAGTAAATGCGTGAGTATTCTTCGAGTTGAAATCACAGTAACTGCGTGCTAATAAATGATATAGTCACTTGGTCAATGATGGCGTGGAAGAGACACCGCCCAACTCATCCGCGGCAGCGGTCAACGGCAGCGGCCCCGCGTCGCTGTACATTGACCTCGACGGTGCCAACGTCGGCTTTAAGACGTGGCACCCGCAGCCTGTCACAGCCAACGGCGACACGCTGGCCGGGCAGGCGGGCATGGGCGGTGTGTGGGAGTGGACAAGCTCGCCGCTCACCAGGCACGAAGGATTCGAGCCCATGGCGCTGTACCCTGCGTACACGTCCGACTTCTTTGACGGCAAGCACAACATTGTCCTTGGTGGATCGTGGGCCACGCACCCGCGCATTGCAGGCCGTCGCAGCTTCATCAACTGGTACCAGCGTAACTATCCTTACGCTTGGGCGGGTGCGAGACTCGTCCGCGATGCGGCTTAGCTTGGGCTCGTTGAACAGCGGCTTTGAGTTGGGTTACGACTTGGACATGAAGATTGGTCAAATGCACGAGTTGTTCTAGGCCTTGAATTTCTTTTATAGTTTTTTGTTCGCTCTTCTAGGAGACTTAATCGCTCTGCGTCGCCGTGGTATATGAAACGGCAGGTATTTGCGCCCCGTTCCGTGACGCTGAGACTTCCAAGTCCGCGTCAGTCGTTGATGAGATGTGGCTTGATATGTCATAAATTCCGCGTAGTATTCCTTCGTAGTTCTTCTATATCCCCTCCTGTGCATCTCTCTCAGCTGTTCAGACTGCCGTAAATCTCCAGCAGCTGTTCAAATACGTAACTCGGTAGGTGGACGCCGTTTTCGGTAATGAGGTTCGAAATCAACTCGGGGGGCTGTGGCATGTTAGAAGCGCGACAGCAGTGTTGTGTATATGTACTCACGGTATAATCAACAGCATCCATAGGCTGCTTGCTCGGTGCGTCGGTCGTAAAATCGAGCACCTTTTGCTCAAAGCCGATATCTCTTTGGTCTAGCGGGAACTTGCGCGCAAACTTGTGCGTCTCGGCCGCCACGTAGAAAGGAATGTGTGCGCGGTTCGCCAGCTGCGCAATCTGGAATGTGCCTATTCTGGAAATGATGCCGCCGTTTTGTGCCACCGCCTCGGCGCCGACAATCACCATGTCGACCTGTCGCAGCAGACCCATCACGTGGCCGATGGCCGCGCCGGGAATCTCTGCCACAGGAATGCCCTTTTCGCGCAGAGCCTTGACGACGGCGTCGCTCTCCTCGGCGCGCGCCGAGTCGCGGACGTAGACGACGCGAAACTTGCCCGCGCCGTTCTTGGCCGCGCGCTCCAGGACCGCGAGGACGGAGCGCGAGTTGCCATGCGTGAGGACCGCTTTACCCTCGGTGACGAAGCGCCAGCCGGCCTCGGCGATGCCCGCGCGGGCAGCGATCGCGCGGGCGGCGAAGAGGCGACCGTTGCGCAGCAGGTGCTGGCGGACGGCGTCGAAGCTGCCGTCCTGCTGCTTGAGGGAGGAGATGAGGTACTGCAGGAAGAGGTCGGTGCCGGCGGTGAGCGGAACGGGGTTCTCGACCGAGGCTTTGAGGCGGTCGCAGTGAGACTTGACGGTGTCGAGGGTCTCGTAGACGGTGGTCGAGGGGACCGAGTTGAGCAGCTCGATGAGGGACTCGATCGCGGCGACGGGCTTGGTCAGGTCGGGGTCCTGGGCGAGGAGGTTGCGATATGTCGAGACAATGCTGCGAGCGGTCAGATTGGGGTCGTAATAGAGGCGGCGGGTGCTTCTTACTCGAAGTCAGTCTGGTTGGGCTGCTTGCGCAAGGGCAGCGTTGTGCTGGCGCCATCTGTAGCTTCCAGGTCAGTCTACGGCCATTGGGTGTCGCGAGGCGGCGTCGGGGCCGCACGTACCGGCCGGAGCATTTGTTGCCATGATTCCCGTGTGTCTTGAAATGTGCGGGACACCAGAGATAGCTTCGTTTGTTGCAGGATCGTGGAATGGTAGAGGCGTGAAAGAGTAGTGAATTTTTTGGCTGAGTCACTGACTGCCCTTTGGCGCGGGCAAGAATTGGGCCACCAGATTCGGCGGTTGGTGGGGTCCAGATTCTGCTAGAGCAGTGTGGCGGGGTAGCACTTGCGTGTAAGTGTGGTCGTTGTTAGTTGTCATGGATTGTCAATTTCGAATATTAAATTAAAAAAAATTAAGTTGAAGCTTAAATGCTGCGATTATTTCTATTGCATGTTATAACTTGGCAGCTTCTACGAAGCACGTTAATTACGGTCTGCTGTTCGAGACAGGTTGCACAATTACAAGCTGGCCGCTCCCGCTCCCCAGAAGAAAGATATTATAAAAACAATAAACTTAGTATTATTAGTTCATAGCCCTGTATCATCTTCTCTAATGCTTAATTAATAATCATAGGGTACCAAACCATCGTCGCAAATTTTATGAGCAGTCCTCAGCAACCAGGGCCCTCAGATGAAGTACACTACATCAGGGTCGGTATTCAGCTCTCGCCTGATTAGAATTGTTGAATTCATGGAGCAAATAACCCGACTTATTATCAACGGATTAAAGTTACTATTGGGAAGCGTTCTGCGCACACAAGAAACGTTACGATGGTCTCAGCCACTAATATGTACCGCTAGCGGCGGCTATTCGAGAACAATGACCATTGCTAACCCTTGAACTGCTAAGCTCGTATGGAATAAAATCGCAACTTAAAATACATATGCCCGTCTTTTTGACACGGCTTGGCTGTCGGGGGTAGATTTTCCTACCCAAACACCTTTGAAGTGGCTGCAGAGCTCTCAATCTGACGACTATATTAGAACGACAAGCCAGTGAATCGCCTAGCCTTTCGACAGGTTGACAACTAGAAGCGGCCCTGTAATATTGACAATCACAGAGCCTTTCACGTTGATGTTTGCCCCGGCCGCCGTCGTACTCGTCTTGCCGTCGGACTGAGACGCCGCCGCGCAAGCAAAGAGGCTGCAGAACACCGATGTCGAGCCTTCCGTCAGACCATTCAGCGCCGCGCTGCCTGCACCACCGCTGCCAAACAGGCCGTTGGCCACTGATACGGCGTCGTTGCCAATGTCGCTCTCGCCGCCCGAGTCGTTGTCTCCCTCGAGGAAATCGCCTGGCATTAACGGCTCCTCTTCGTCATCATCATCGTCGTCGTCGTCGTCGTCGTTATTTTCTGAATCTCTGTCTTTGAAGAGGGGTTTTTGCGTGCCCCGTCCTGCTGTGTGGTACTTGATGTGTCCTTGGGCTGGGGAGCGGCTTCTGGCTTGCTTCGAAATATGGCGTCCGCTAGAGGGCAGAGGCGTAGCGGCAGCCACCCAACCCCAAATGGCCAGTCCCGTTGCCAACTTGAGATAATACATAGGTATGAGAGAAGAAGATGCGAACGCTTCAAATTTTGTTGTCTTCTCTGAGGTGCTTTCTAATGAGACTGCTTATACATCTGTGTCGGTAATAGCTTACTATATAGGGGTGTCAGCCAGGTGGAAAAGTGTACTAAAAAAAGGAAGGTTCCTATCAACCTTATTTACATCGCACTTGAGCTATTCTTAGGAGTATGATATCTTATCCATGCGACCTGCACACGTGCCGCGCCTCTGTCCCTGCATCCGAATAGAACTTTAAAAGTCATTTGGGGCGTAGAATATGGTCACGGAGGCCCGCCGGTCATCCTGATGTTGCATCCACAATGGGTCATGAAGGCGCAGCTGGACCGTTACGCAAGGTTCATGAAGCTGACAATAATGGATCTCACAGTGCAAATGACGCACAGCTGCCTGTCGACAGGGGGGGAGTTCCTTGGCGGCTCTACTAAATAATAGATATTGCTATAGCCCTACACTCTCCGAACCCCACGACTGTAACGGCCAATTCGGTAGCACGAATGTGTTCAAAATAGCTATGGCTCTTCCGTCGGGTCTTCCGGCCCGGGTTGTATATATCAAAACCCCAATGAGAGAGATAATTGATGAAGCGGACCTCTCCTTGATCTTTCCGAATCTCATCAATCAACACGCAGTCCTCTTTAGGAAGATCCGGCAGCTCAAGAACAGCAATATTGTCGATAATATGAGACGGAGTGTACGATTTCGGGATGACGCTTGTGCCGCGCTGCAGACCCCATTTCAGAAGCACTTGCGCGGGAGACATGTCGTGTTTTGCGGCGATAGATTTAATCTAGCATTTTTGTAAGCAGAACTTTTCGTATTTTGGGGGCGATGGCGACGGCCGAGTTGCGAGCTTTCCAACGACAGACTTACCACTTCGTTTTGCAGTGGCCCCGGAACATCGGCGTTGGCAGCTACAGCTGCGACTGGCTCACCGCCCAAAGGGGAGAACACAGTAACATGAATGCCGTTCTTGGTACAAAATTCTAAAAAATCACGCTCGAGGAGATAACTGGGTGTGTGAGGATCTGGGTGTTGCTCAGACTTAGTCAATAAGGCAACGTACGGGTGAATTTCGACCTGGTTTGCCGCAGGTTTAATGGTACAGGTTTGTATTATCTTCTCCAACTTCTTGACGCTAAAATTGGAGACGCCTTTATTTTGTTAGCATGGTACCTTTTATGCTGTAAGATGCGATTTACCGATGTGCTTGGCCTTGCCAGCTTGCTGGCATGGGGACGATGCCGCGACCAGGACAAAACCTTCTTCTTCGTTAGCGAATTCATTGAAATGAGGCTGCCCGGACAACTTCCAGATGCGGACTCGTTTTGCAAAGATCTTGCACATCTTCATCATCGCAGTGTCAGTCCTACTGGCAAGTTTGGGTTTCACGTACCTACATGCAACGGCGATGTACCTCAGAACAACGAGTGGGAGAGCTCCTGGGAGGTATTCTTTGCCAAAGGGCTACGAGATATTCTGAAGCTCGATTATGAATCGAATGGTTACAATGAACAGCTGAAAGAAGCGATCGTGCCGGTTTTTGACCAAGTCATACCGAGGCTGCTCAGACCCCTTGAGCAAGGCATCAGTCCGATTCGTCCTGTATTGCTTCATGGGGGATCTCTGGTAAGTGCAGCTTCGCATGCAGTGCCACTGCTAATCATATCTAAAAGTATTACATAGGTACGGAAATTTGTTCAGCTGCTGTTGATACTGAGCAACCTCTCATTTTTGATGCTTCCTCTTTCTACGGCCACAACGAATACGAACTAGGCAACTGGCGACCGGCACGAAACTTATTGGGGGCGAAATATATCAAAACGTATCGAAAATATTGGACGCAGCTCAATCCGCTCGACAACCAGCCGGGGAGTACGCGAGCTGCAGAATTCGAGGATCGCATAATGCTCTACGAGCTCAGGTTCAGCTTCCATTACTGTATCACGGCGCCTGGCTTGGACCATGTAAAGCAAGAGTGAGTGAATTAAGATTCAAGCCAGTAGAATTTCACTAACTTTGATCAGCATGATAGATAATATGAAGTATCTGTCTAGGAAGTACTGTAAGGCTGCTCTTTGTTCTAACAGGATGAGCAAATGGGTTGTCTTGAAGGTATTCTATAAGTAGGCAGTGCATACGCCTTACTCTGGCAGTTGATAGATACAAAAAAATTTACAATCCTTGTCATCATCTTCGTCGTGTTTTTTTTTAGAAACAAATCCGCCTGCTTTAATCGCAGTACGGTATTTACTTATGCATCTACGCGCCGCCGCCGCCACTAGTTCCCCGCACGAGTCTGACTCCCACGCAGACTCTCACCAAAGCCAAACTCAAATGATGAGAACTCACGGCCGAGTCTAGTAATACTCGCATGTCTTCGGCGAGGTTGAAAAAGACGCGCCTTATATCAACCGGCCGATTAAAAACACAATTCTTCTTTCCCTCCGAGATTATCGTCCTACGAGTAGGAAGACGTTCAACGCCGAAATGGATGCGATACTTCCACCTTTAGCATTGGACGAACATGCAGGCATAGGCGCCCGAATTGCGACCATCATGCGGCCGAGCGGGCCGGTCTTTGCGGACTTGCCAATCGTACCCGGCAGCTTCACATGGGCGGTGGCTGAGCTACAGCACTTCAGACCCCCATCCATTACTCGATTCGCTATCAACTTGACTGTCGCTTGTTCCGCTCAACTTTCGATCTCCTGAGCCAGGCTGCTTCGACTCCTCAATACGCAGTTCTTACCTACTGCGTTTTCTTTCACATGCCGTCCTGTCAAATTGTGTTAATGTCATGATCAATCAGCTCTTTTGGAAACACAACGTTCGCATTTTGTGACGGAAATATGGCTTTACATCAGGCAGGGCGGGCGGATGCGCCGACGTCTCGGCGCACGACCAGTCTGCTCCATCGTTTCCGACTGTCGGAGCCAACTTCTGCAGAAGAACACCGATTCAATACGCTCGGGATACACGAAGTCACTGAGAATATCACTGCACCAACTGCTACCATTATTTTTGTTCATGGGCTCGGTGGCCACCCCATGAAAACTTGGCGTCACCGTTCTGCCCCAGATGGTTCGGTAAGTTCAGATGTGCATGCAATAAACCGTTAGCAACTGTACTCAAAATTTGTTAGTTCTGGCCACAGCATTGGCTTCCTCATGAGCCAAGCATGAAAAATATACGCATTTGTGTGTTTGGCTACGCCGCAAAATTCACGACAACAGCAGATCGAACGTCCACGATTACTGACTTCTCCAAAACACTTATTCTCGATTTGCTAACAAGCAAATTGGCGGACGCACCGATAATATTTGTTTCACACTCAATGGGTGGACTCGTCGTGAAAAAGGTAAATTTATGTTAGAATTGGACACAACAGTAGGCTAGCTAATAGCTAACCAGCTCTAGGCTTACATGTTGGCGGTTCATGATAGTACCTATGCTGATGTAGCCAGCGCAATCTCTCAAGGAGCCATGATCTTCCTGGGAACTCCACACCGTGGCTCCGAGAGCGCCGCACGACTTCACACACTTTTGTCTGCGACAATTGGATCGAAAGCATTTATCGAAGAATTGAAATGCAACTCAAACAGCATCACAGCCATCAACGAAGATTTCAGGCATTATGCAAAGCACCTTACACTGTGGTCTTTTTATGAAAGCCGGCCGACGAGCATCGGCGCAGGGCGCAGCGCGGTACGTAATCAATCCGCAAATTGGAATGATAGGAAATTTGGATTGTACTAATTACTGTATTTATCAGCTTCTCGTGGATCGCGACTCTGCCGTTATAGGATATGAGAATGAAGGGTCATCTCAAATCGACGGAGATCATCGCTCCATCTGCAAGTTTGACTCAAAAGAAGCGCCGGGCTATAAAACTATTCAAAAGTTATTGGCCCATATCATTGAAACCAAAATTTACACCGCAAACAAATCTTCATCCGCTCCAAATACCATCAGGCTTATGGACGATACACATCCGGCGGAATACTGTACGGAGTCCGAGAGGAGCTCTCGCCTCACACATAAATGGCCGAGTCTCCCAGCGAAGCAACTGTCTGAAATTCTGGGCCATTATGATACGAATGGAGAGAATCTGCTCTTTTTTCGCGACAATCGAGCTGTTGAGGATTCTTGTGCGTGGGTCTTTGACAAGGAATCATTCAAGTGGTGGATTGGTATAAAACCTGCGACATTCGGCAGGTGTCTCTGGTTCTACGGACCTCCTGCTGCTGGCAAGTCAGTCATGGTCAGCGCAGTCATCGACAAACTTCAATCTGAGAACAAGTTTACCGCTTTCTATTTCTTTCGCCGCAACAATGCCGCAGGGCGAACGACGCGATCTCTTCTTTTGTCTCTCATCGCACAGATGTCTTTGCAATCGCTTGAATTTTACGAAAAGCTTGTCGACATCGATACTCAGCAGGCAAAGGTTCATTCCATGCCCACACGAGTTTTGTGGCAGAAAATATTCATCGATACTGCTTTTGAAATAAGGGATGGTGTTGATGATCAATGGCACTGGGTAATTGACGCGTTGGATGAAGCTGATGCTCCCACCGAAGTTATCTCGCTACTTGGCAAGATTAATTCGCAAACGCCCATTAATGTATTTCTTACATCAAGGGTTGATATGGATATAAAACGAAGTCTGCAGAAATCGTGAGTCATTTAATGTCGTTGTTTATGACTGGTGGTTACTGACGCTGCCTAATTTCAGTGTGCCGAAGCAGGCGTTGCGACAGGAACAGATCGAGCCAGCCGATACAGCAGCTGACATGGCAGCTCATGCACAACATGAGCTTGAGTCTCTCCCATTTGAAGAAGCTGAAATTGATGAAATTGTCAATATGATCGTGTCAAAGTCACAAGGAATCTTCCTTTGGGTTCGATTTGCAGTCGAAGAAATTCTGGCAACGGCCCATACCCTCCAGGGTGTCTACGAAGCATTGGAGGCAATGCCTTCAGAGATGGCCACTTTTTTCGAGCAAATTTTAGATGGAATGTCGGCCATGCGTGAGAGCAACAAAAGAATCGCCACAGCTATTCTCCGTAACACAGTCTGTGCAACGCGACCGTTGAAGACGACGGAGCTGCAGGCTGCGTTACAGCCCGCGTTTGGGCGCCTGGCGAGCCTTGACTACACTATCAGACAAGTTTGTCCACATCTTATCACAGTGGATGAGAGTTCTGGCTTGATTCAACTCATACATGAGACTGTGCGAGAATTTCTCCTACAGTGTACAGACTCCGAATTTTACGTGGATAGCTTCCAAGCACATCACCACTTGGCACAGATCTGTCTCGGTATCTGGAGCGAAGATGCGTTTGCGTCACCCATCAGTAACCTCACTGAGCATCCTCGCAGCATTTCTCAGCTGAGCATTATTCATCCACTGCTCTATTATTCTGCCACTTCTTGGTTTGATCACCTTCAAAATGCCGTCATTGATCAAGCGCTGGAGCTAGCGATATGTGATTTTCTTCGCGTATCAGTCCTGTCTTGGTTGGAAGTGGCAGGACTACTGGGTGACTTGACTTTACTTCGTGCCGGAGCCTTTGGACTCGAGGCTGCCATGACGCAATTACCATTGATCAGCTACGCAAACAAAATACTTTTTTCTGGATGGGCGGTTGACTTGGTTCGAATTGCGCCCAAATACGGTCGAAATATTTTAGCATACCCGTTTTCTATACACAAACTTCTACCGCCGTTTTTTCCCGTCGAAACTCAGATTGGTTCGCAATTTCGCTCTGCTGGCGACATCACCATCGTCGGCGCTGGCCACAGACAGTGGGATGATTGTCTCGCCCACATTACCGTTGCGCGAGACGGCGAACGCTGCAGACACGTCGTTTGTGGTACAGAGTACCTGGTTGTTACACTCTCAGGTAAAAAAGGAACGACAGTCATATATGATACCGAAACCTGCCAGGAGCTCCGTCACATTTGCCATGGAGAGCGCATATCTGCTGTACACATGAACAGCAGTGGGGAATATCTTGTTACTGGTGGCTGGCATTCAATGAAGACGTGGCGAATCAGGACGGGAGACATGGTAGCCGAGATTTCCAACCCTGGGAACTCGCGTTGTCTCGGTGTTGCTTTTCGACCTGATAGCAAATCCATCGCCGCTTTCACCTCCAACGATTCAATTGCTCTTTGGGACCTTCGGCAATGCCACGTGCGGGAATTCCGACTTGAACATGTTTCAATTGAAGGCAAATATCACGGATGGCCATGGGGAGTTGCCTTTGATAAAGACGCTTCAATGGTTAGCCTGGCGTACAAAGGCTGGCCGCTTGAGGTATGGGATATCGACAGGGTGGAAATCCTTAAAACTGTTCCAGCTGGAAGTCCGCTTGGGTCCTGTTTCAATCCACACAATAACGATATCTACGGGGTCGATTATGTCGGCGCTTTAGTGCGACACGAGGTGCACACTCAGATGACGAGTCAGATTCGGCTGGACGCGATTCTTGTAGCGTGCGATCCCAGCGGTACTTTCTTGGCTACAGGAGACTCAAGCGGTACCTTGAAAATATTTACCGCAGACACTATGGAGCTCCTGTACGAAATTGGCAAGTACACGGATATGATAATGGGTTTGTGCTTCAGCCCAGATGGCACAAAATTATACGATATTCGATCATCAGGATGCAATGTATGGATCCCTGAAGTACTTCTTGTCAGTGCTCGAGAAGAGCCCTCTGTCAGTGGAATCGAGTCGGAACATGGCGTTGCTCATCGCACTGCCGTCAATTCCACCGCGCAGAGTTTGTCCACCATGGTCAGTATCACAGCTCTGGTTTGCGATGAGACTGGAAGTTTTGTTTGCTGCGGTAAAAGTAACGGCGATGTTATTCTTTATCACACACATAGCGGGAAAAGATTGCGGCAACTTTATACGCATGGGTCATCCCGTGCCGTGCGGACTCTTGCTTGGTCATCAGATGGGTCAACATTTGTTTCCATTGACATCTCAAAAAGATGCATTGTGAGCCATTTGAAACAAATATCGAAGACAGAATGGTCCTGTGAAAGACAGCTTAATTGGTATACCGGTCAGTCGGCGGATGGCCCTGTGCAGCAAATTCTCATCAGTCCAGACGGTTCCCGAGCAGTCGTGTCATTTCGTGTCGTTCATATGATGTTTGATCTCAATACTGGACAAGTGTTAGCGCAAAGGGCAGCCGAAGACCCGAAAAACAGTCCGTTTTGGCTTCAGCATCCTGAATGTTCTGAGCAGATTCTCTGCCTTGGATTTCAATCGGCGAGAATCTTCAGATGGTGCAGCTTTGAAGAAGTCACAAATGCAAAGGGAATTATCTTAGACCATGGACTAGCTTCCGAATGGAACGCTAAGGAAGTAAAAACAATGGCTTATTTAACGCAGGACAAGAAGTCCATCGTCATTGAATGGTCGACAGTTGAACGCAAGGTCATTGTAAGATGCAGCGCTTGGAGCGTTACTATGTTTAACATCACCACTGAGGTAGCGCATGAGTCAAAGAATTGGCATGATCTGCGACTTGACAAGGTTGTGGGTGTGTATAGAAGCCAAGGTGTCTTTTTGGATCAAGACCTATGGGTCTGCAGCTCTCCGTGTGGAAGCGGCAAGGATACTACACGCCACTTCTACATGCCAATGGATTGGCTGAATACTACTGAAGAAAGATTGGCCGCCATAACGAGATCTGGGGACTTTGTTTATGCGCAGCATGGAGAAATTGTCGTCGTGAAGTGCGGTATGCGAAGCAACCAGGGCTTATTAGTCCACTAGCTACATCAGCGAGATTCGTGGCTGTTTCCAAGGCCAAAATATAGGAGCACATAGGGAAAAAAAACTATTTATGAAAGTTTCTTAACTTTAACACATGGCCAGGACGTTTTGTCCGAACTATATCAGCAAATAGACTGCGATCTAGATATTAGGACGACATCACCACGAGTAATCAGTAGTCTATTATGCTCGTTATAAAAGCGCATAAATAAAAAGTGACGGTTCGATTTCGTTTCTTTTTCTCGTTCTAAGTTTTTTCTTCTCGTTTTTCAATTATTTGGCAGCTTGCTGCCCCGATCTCTTTAGGTTGGCGGTGTGGCGTGCGACAAGAGCATCAACGCCTCCGCCAGGCAGACGCGGGCGCTTCCATGAATCATGACACTAGTGGGCAACAGGCAACAAACAACGCCAACATGGCCGCCATTATTCCGAAATACTCCCTACTCTGAAATTTAGCTGCCAGTGCTCTCCTCGATCCACGAACAAAGCCATGGCCGTTGCAGAGGTGCTGGCTGTGGCCGAGCTCCATGAGGCCATCCTCTGTCATGTTGACATGGTGGCGCTCCTCGTCTCCGCGCAACGCGTCAGCAAAAGATGGCCTGATGTTATCACGAAATCCCCAGCTATACAGCAAATCCTTTTTTTTCAAGCTATTCCCAGCCATGACGACCAGGCCCGAGCGCCGCTGTCATACAATCCGCTTCTCGTGAAATACTTCTCGCCTTGTTTCTTTGAGATTCACCAGAAGGCATATTTTCGTCAGGCCAACTCGTTCATGACAATGCCGTGGACTCCGAACCCACGAAAGGAGGAGCTCGATGAAAATGGTGTCATGTGGAGCCTGCCTATCGAGCCTCCAGAAGATCCGTATGTCCAGCCTTTTCGGAAGAGATTTTCTTGGGAGGGTGCGAGCTGGCGACGAATGTTAGTTGCGCAACCTCCCATATTCCAGCTTGGATTCCTCTGGAACGAAGAGAGGGACGTGCGTACCCGGTACCCTGAATACGTGGTCAGCAGCAGGGCGACTACTGCTCCTTTCCCAGAGGATAGTTCGACAACCAGCGGGCTACGAATGGGCTATCTTTACGATCTGATTCAGGAACGCGCTTGTCGCCACCAAAAGAACATCCTCTGGTTTCGCGTACATTGGGACACTATACGAGAACCTGCCTACACAAAAAGGACCGCGATTTTCGCAGAACGTCTTATGGCTCAGTCTAGAGTCGTAGTTGAAATAGTGGAGCGATTCAGCCTCCTTTCTGTATCACAACCGTCGAATCCTGACGTGTTTGAGAATGTCTTCCAAAGCCTGGAGCATGAGACAGTTCGAATCGAAGCTATAGACCATGACTTCGCTCGCACATTTCGATCGTCAGATCGACCTTCGGATGGTCTGCTAAGCAAGCTAGATGGAGTACATGAAAAGAGATATTTTATATTCTAGACTAGTATCCCGTTTACCATGATGCCCGAAGTCAGACATGCGTCTGAGTTGTACGTTTCTATTAAAAGCGCCCTGCCAATTTATGGCTGTCGGGCAAAAGCTTGAGCTAAATTTACGCTACACTTCGCTGCCTATAAAATGCGTATTAAT
>PHFE01000029.1:1071350-1135415 GCA_002796755.1 Paracorniculantispora psalliotae | reverse complement strand
CCCCCCGCCCCCACCCCCACCCAGAACTTATGCGCGTTGTATAATGAGAAGAGCTAAAAATAAAAAAAACTTCACATGCCGCTAATTAGTCTGCGGGCACGTGGCGGTGTTGGCGGCGGCGGCGTATGGCAGAGTCTCTTGCATGTTGCTACATAGTCCGCCATTTTGGCGGCGAACCCCCTCAGAGGAGGTGACGGCGCCCCATGGTAAACGGGCACATCTTCTTCATCTGGCATGGCGGGTCGAACGGAAAATTAATGTATGTTGCACGAAACAGTTATGTGGTGTATCAAGGTTAGAACAAACCACAAGATTGCTTGACGCATTCTGTCGCACACCAAAGTAACATTCAACCAGTACCACTGCCATCGGCAGTCACTGGCAAGGAGTTGCTGCAACTGAAAAGAACTACAAATTTGAAGCATTTCTAGGGAAATGATTTCTTTAGAGTGTCCACATCCCATTCTTTCTGCTGGTGCACCACCTGGCTGGCTTTCCTCCAGTGGCTTATAATAGCGGATGCTTCATATGGCTATTCATCGGTACGCGCTGCGGAGCTGAGAGTAAAAATAGGCCGGACGGGCCGTTATTTGGTGGATCAGCGGAGATCAAATAGATTAGATGCTTTGCGCGGCTTCCATTTCGCCCTGTATTTCGGTCGCGTAATAATTGGCCGAATTGTCCGCCGCAAAACTTGGCAAACCCTAGGTTCAGCTGTCTCAGGGGGCTTTGAGCAAGTTACATATTGATCACAGCCCTGCCGGGCAAACCTCATCTGCCGCTTTCATGCTTGGCAAGCTGGAGCTGGACTGAGAACGTGCTTCACCCGGTGTAACCCGCCACTGCAATAGCGGTAAAATGCGACAGGGAGTTCAATACGGGTGAGCGTCCCGTCGCTCCGTGTGCTCTTGTCTCACAGAAATGGCGGAGACGAGCCATTGCGTGCGGCGACTAACACCAGTGAATCAGCTGAACGAACAGACGCACGAAGGCGGATCAGAGCTCGGGAAAACAACCCATAATTTAAATATTAAAAGTGAAGAGATAAAATGAGAAATTAAACGAGAAATACGATGCATTTTATCTAGGTAGCATCTTCTGCGTTGCGCTGGATGAGTTCGCTGGTGTACGGGATTCAGCCACGGTGTGACGAGCGTGCCAGGCATTCGCTCTACGGAATTGCGGTCGCGGCGCACGGAAGCTATCCGGGTAAGGCTCACCACGTTTTCCACCAATCTATACCGTCCTTCCATCTTCCATCTTCTTCTTCTCGCTCTTACAGATCTTTTCCTTGTTCGAACTCCGGCTACCGAGCGAGACTTTCCATATCGGGCGCTGAAATCACATACGAGATTCGATACCGCCATCA
Source organism: Paracorniculantispora psalliotae (assembly GCA_002796755.1). NCBI lineage: Eukaryota > Fungi > Ascomycota > Sordariomycetes > Hypocreales > Cordycipitaceae > Paracorniculantispora > Paracorniculantispora psalliotae. The sequence continues at coordinate 1,134,046 of PHFE01000029.1, read as the reverse complement.
TCAAATTCAATCACGGGCAACAGTTCGTTATCGTCAGCAGCCAACCTTCAGCATGTAGCCCAGATCCGGTCAAGTTTGTAATAGGGATTTGGTAAGCTCATTCTCGATTCGGGAACCTCTGCGACCGTAAATTTCGCCAAGCAGTCATTAGTTACAGTGATTCACAGACACAGACACACACAAACAAAGCCAAGCATTTCTGGGGCTGGGCTCTCCGCGTCCTCGGGGCCCGGCATTGGCAAGCGCACAAGTCAACAATTCCTCGGGACCCGTTTAAGTTTTTTCTTCGCAGTGGACACCGACACCCACGCCCACGTTGCCAAGAAACGGGTTACGCGCCGCCACATGAGGCTACACAGGGCGAAGCTGTCAGCGGAGCTAGTTAGTGGGCTCAACAACAAAATGACTGCGCCAAGCAAAGCATCGTCACGGCATCTCTTACTCAGAGAAGTTGTATATAATGGCGGCGGCCTGTCAAGAGTGGACAAATGTGACACCATCTTCGGTAGCACTGAGTAACACAGTTTCAAAGCACATTGAATCTTGATAGATCTTCCGCTTCTATAATTTGGCAGCATCCCTCGCCTTCTTCAGCACTTACACGGAGCTCATCGCTCTACGTCCTGCGCAGTGATGGAGGCGTCAGACAAAACCGACGTGGTCGCCACGAAACTCGAAGAGAATGCTCGCTCCTCGCAGGACACCGTGCCAGAAGTCAAAAAATCGTCTGGCAATGCCTACTTTGTAAGAGCCTATCATTTGATTTGATTTTACATCTTCTGACTCTTTCTAGCGAATTTTCACCTATGCCGGGTCGTTCGAATACACCCTTCAGGGCATTGCCATCATTGCCGCCATTGGCTCCGGCGCAGGTATCGCTCTGCAAAACCTCATTTTTGGCAGTTTCGTCACGACCATGACCGACTTTGCCAACGGAAAAGCCACACCCGCGCATTTCCGCAGCGAATCCAGCAAGCTTGCGTATGTCTAAAATTTCACATTCGATCACAATCAGAACGCTAACCAGAGTCGCAAAAGCCTCTACTTTGTCTATCTTGGTATTGCTCGGTTCGCCCTCTCTTACATTTATAACTCCCTTCTCACCTATGCCTCCTACCGCATCGTGCGCAACATTCGCACCTCCTACCTCCGCGCCGCCCTCAGCCAGGAAGTCGCCTTTTTCGACTTAGGCTCAGGCGGCTCCATCGCCACGCAAGCCACCAACAACGGCCGTCTCATCCAGGGCGGCATCTCTGAGAAATTCGGCCTCACCTTCCAGGGTCTCGCTGCGTTTGTGACGGCGTTCATCGTGGCCTTCATCACCCACTGGAAACTCACTCTGATTACGCTCTGCATCGCGCCGGCCATCATCATCGTCATGGGTGTCATCTCGTTCCTCGAGGCTGCCATTGAGACTAAGATCTTGGATATCCACGCACAGGCCAATTCGTTCGCGGAAGGCGTCCTGTCGAGCGCTAGAGCCGTTCACGCCTTTGAGATGCGATCGCGCCTCGTCGCCAAATTTGATACCTTTCTGCAGGAAGCTCATCGTCTCGGAAACAAGAATTCGCCTCTGTTTGGTGCTTTGTTCTCGGCTGAATACACCATTCTGTACCTCGGATTCGGTCTCGCATTCTGGCAGGGCGTCAACATGATGGCGAGAGGCGAGATTCAAAACCCAGGCCAAATTTTCACGTTAGTTGGCACTGAAATTTTGCTTACGCGCATGCTAACTTTGCTTATTTTCTAGTGTTTTGTTGTCTGTGGTCATTGCTGCCATGAGCCTTACCAACTTGGCGCCCTACCTGATCGAGTTTACCCGGGCCGCCACTGGTGCCTCGCAGATGTTTGTCCTCATCGACCGAGAATCCAGCATCGACGCTTTTGCCGCGGCCGGCGAGCAGCCCAGCGAGACGGAAGGCGACATCGAAATTGAAAATGTCACATTCGCTTATCCCACTCGCCCGGATACCATTGTTCTCGACGACTTCTCGCTGAACATTCCCGCTGGCAAGGTCACTGCTCTTGTGGTAAGTTTTACAATTTCTATTTTAACTGCGCATTAGCTCACCGATAAAAGGGACAAAGTGGTTCTGGCAAGAGCACCATTATCGGTTTACTAGAGCGCTGGTATGACCCTCTCACTGGCACCATCAAGCTTGACGGCCGTCCGATTACCGATTTGAACTTGAACTGGCTTCGCAAAAATGTTCGACTTGTTCAGCAGGTAAGAATTAAATCAAGAGCTCATGCTTCCCCGCAAGCTAACATCTTTTTCTAGGAACCTGTGCTGTTTCAAGGATCAGTATATGACAACATTGCCAATGGTCTCGTCGGTACTCCATGGGAGAATGCACCCAGAGAGGAGAAGATGTCGCGCATCCAAGAAGCAGCACAGATTGCATTTGCGCACGACTTCATCTCTGAGCTTCCCCAGGGCTACGACACCGAAATTGGTCAGCGCGGCGGTCTGCTCTCCGGCGGCCAGAAGCAGCGCGTTGCTATTGCCCGAAGTATCGTCTCGCAGCCCAAGGTCCTTCTCCTCGACGAGGCTACCAGCGCTTTGGACCCCCATGCCGAAGGTGTCGTTCAGCAGGCTCTCGATCACGCCTCTAAGGGTCGCACGACGATTGTCATTGCCCACAAGCTCGCCACCATTCGCAAGGCCGATAACATTGTCGTCATGACCAAGGGCCGCATCGTCGAACAGGGCACCCACGAAACACTCCTCGCTTCCGGCGGCGTGTATGCCAACCTGGTCTCCATTCAGAACCTCTCTGTCACAGCCGATGCAGCTGAATCGGACGGCGAAGAGTCTGACCAGACCGCCAACGAGAATGAGGCCGCGGATCCGGCGGATGTGCAGCAGACCATCACACGGTATGCGACGGAGGACCAGATGCGCATGGCGAAGCAAAAGGACCGCGACAGCTACGGCAACCACAACCAGATGGGCATGATTGCGGCTATTGCCCGTCTAGTCAAGGAGAGCCCGGATCTTACCTGGGCGTACGTCTTAACTCTGATCGGTTGCATAGGTGCCAGCGCTTCCTTCCCCGGCCAGGCCATCCTGGTCGCCAACACGGTGGAGGTGTTTACGCTCAAGGGATCGGCCATGGTTGACAGAGGCAACTTTTACGCGTCCATGTTCATCGTTCTCGCTGCCGGCTGTCTCGTATTCTACTTTATCCTCGGCTGGGCCACCAACACGATTGCCCAGGTAAGCGCACCTTCTAGTCTTATTCTCGCACACAATACTAATCAGATATTCGATAGGCCCTCTCGCACAAGTACCGCCGCCAGAGCTTGGACGACATGCTGCGCCAGGACCTGCAATTCTTTGACCGCGCCGAGAACAACACCGGCTCGCTCGCCAGCCGCGTCGATAGCAACCCGCAGTCCATCCTCGAGCTCATGGGCATCAACGTCGGGCTAATCTTCGTCGCCCTCCTTAACGTCGTCGGCTGCAGCGCGCTCGCCATTGCCTACAGCTGGAAGCTTGGCCTCGTCGTCGTCCTTGCCGGCATGCCCCCCTTGCTCGCCGCCGGCTGGCTCAAGATCCGCTTCGACGTGCGCCTCGACGACCAGCTCTCCGCGCGCTACTCCAAAAGCGCGTCCATCGCCTCCGAAGCCGTCACCTCCATCCGCACCGTGTCGTCGCTCGCCATCGAAGAGACGGTCCTGCAGCGCTACACGTACGAGCTCGACCAGGCCGTGTCGGGCTCGCTGAAGCCGCTGCTGTCAATGATGATTTGGTTCGCATTTACGCAGTCCATCGAGTACTGGTTCCTCGCGCTGGGATTCTGGTACGGCTGCCGGCTGCTGTCGTTTGGCGAGCTGTCGCTGTTCGGCTTCTTTGTCGCGTTCATGAGCGTCTTTTACTCAGGCCAGGCCACCGCGCTCTTCTTCCAGTTCTCGACGAGCCTGACCAAGGGCAAGAATGCGGCTAACTACCTCTTCTGGCTCCAGGATCTGCAGCCCGTCGTCAAGGAGACGGAGCAGAACAAGGAGAGCGGTCCCGGTGCGGCGCGACCCATCACCATGGAGAATGTGCGCTTTTCGTATCCCCTGCGACCGGAGACGGCCGTCCTCAGGGGCGTGAACCTCGAGGTATGTTTTGACCGCGCGGATTGAATATCTATTTTGTCACATATCACTAACACACTGTCACAGATCAAGAAGGGCCAGTTTGCCGCTTTCGTCGGCGCCTCCGGCTGCGGCAAGTCCACCATGATTGCCATGCTGCAGCGCTTCTACGACCCCACGACGGGCAGCATCAAAATCGACAACCGCAAGCTCACCACCCTCAACCCGCGCCTCTACCGACGCGCTGTCGCGCTCGTGCAGCAAGAGCCCACGCTCTTCCAAGGTACTATTCGCGAAAACATTGCCCTCGGCATCGACTCTTCCTCTTCCACCACCGTCACCGACGCCGACATTGAAGCCGCTCTCCGCGCCGCCAACGCCTGGGATTTCGTCTCCTCGCTGCCCGATGGCGTGCACACGGCCGCCGGCGCCAGCGGCACGCAGCTGTCGGGCGGTCAGCGGCAGCGCATCGCCATTGCGCGCGCGCTGATCCGCGACCCCCGCGTGCTGCTCCTCGACGAGGCCACGAGCGCGCTCGACACGGCGAGCGAGCGGGTGGTGCAGGCGGCGCTGGCCGAGGCGGCGCGGGCGGGCGACCGCATCACGGTGGCGGTCGCGCACCGGCTGTCGACGGTCAAGGACGCGCATGTGATTTGCGTGTTTTATAACGGCCGCATTTTGGAGCAGGGGACGCACGCGGAGCTGGTGGCCCAGGGCGGCATGTATCGCAAGATGTGCGAGGCGCAGAATTTGGACTAGATGGGAAACTGGCGTTTGGAGCGATTTTCATGTTTGACTGACTTCTAACTGGCTTCTCGTTGCTTTGCTGATAATATTCTTACATAATTACAATTCCTATTTGCTCACATCTTTAAAGTTGCTCAGCCCTTCTCCTGGGCCTCGCATTCCGCATGGCAGACGCTTACTATCCATATGATTGAACCCGGACGCCAGGCAATAGTCTTCCACGGTTGCGATATACATTTCCTCAGTTTCGAGCTGATAAATAATATTTACTTCATTTCACCTATGGATCATCATTCCTCAGATGTATGAGCATTGTATGTGTGCTGTGTCGTAGAATAGCGACCGAATCGACAATATACGGTCTGTGGGCACGATACGCCTCGGGCACGAACAGCATCCTGTCTGAGCCTTTCATGACCCACCTCTTATCTTCGCTCATCCCAAACCCTACGTAGCTAAGCTTGTCAATGTCGGGGCCGAATTCCACTACTCCAGACGCGGTCTGTATGTGTACCGCACCTTGGTCGTTCAGCCATAGCGCCACGTCGCCGCTGGCGTCCAGCGACAGATGGTGCTCAAACTCCCCGTCAGCAGCATCGGCCACCTTAAACAAACAGGTATTTGTCTCATAGCCGGCAGTGATGGCGTGGTAAGAATCAGAAGCGTGAGGGTTCAGCTGAAAGGGGCTGCGGACACTGGAAAAGCTACCCTCGGGAGCAATGCAAAGCCCAATGTGTCGTCCGCTTTGGGAAAACACAATTTTGAAGAGACGCTTTAGGACGGTTTCCTCTTGAATTTCAAGAACGGTCGCACTTCCAGAAGCTTCAAGATCCCATATCGTGAGCCATCCTTCGGTAGCTGCCGCTAGATGCTTGTTGGTAGGTGAAAATGCAATAGAGCTCGCCGGTCGCCCAAGTTCGAATCGCATTGGTTCTTGTGACAGATTTTCCATGTCCCACACGTATACAGTTGAAACAAAAGTTGAAACAAAAGTGGCAAGAAATTTTCCATTGTCCGAAAATACAAAATCGCCGCTGCGGAAAGGGAAAGAGCACTCAAGTGTGAACTCTTTAAGCGGCCAATGCCCTTCTTGCCCGCTGATATCAGCAATTTGAACTTGTGCTCCGTTCATGTGAAACGCGTGAAGAACAATATAATTCCCATCTGGCGAGAATGCTTTCAGCCTAGAGTCTTGAGCGGCTGTCTCCAGCATTCCCAAAGAAGAGGCGGTTTCAACATCCCAAGCACGAATCACATTGTTGCTGTCCACCAACACCAAGCGTCTACTATTGGCAGATAGGGCAGCCAATTGTATTGATGGTGTCTCTTTCGACTCGTCCGCTTGTACTTCCAATTGAACGTGGATCGTTTGTAGACATCGGGCATCCTTTGTATTCCAAACTTTAAGGCTCTTCTTTGACGAGATTGTCACAAGCTTCGAAAGGCTGGCCCAGTGCTGTTCCTTGTCAATCAACTCTAGCCGGTTGCCTTTGTCTTGGGTCGATGTGAGCTGCGACAGACTCCATACGCTTATGCTGCCAGCGGCGCAAGCGAAAGATATCATTTGATTGCGATCGTCCAAAAATATGGCGTCGAAAGGGCCAGTTTCAAACAAGTGTGTGGTTTTCGTGAGAGCGAGTGGATCAACGTCCCAAATGCTCAACTGTCCATCCCAAGCGATGTGTGCGAGACGTCGATTGCCGTCGAAAAAATGAAGTTTCCATGTTTTCCCTTTTTCTTCATGACGCTCAAGTGTGGCAGTACTCAGACTCTGACCCGTCTCTGTATTAAACACATGTAGCTGGTCTTTTCTGACGCGCGCCATCAAGCCCCCACATGATGAGATTGAGATGATGACGGACGCATCGTGTTCGTCATGGCCACGAAAGCATTGGCCAGCTATGACTTTCGACGTATCTACTTCCATTATTCTCTTGAAAGTCATTGCGTCATTTGCTTCGTTGAATTCGTTCGATAAAAATAGGTGTGATAGGGAGACTGTGTCCACACTGTGGGTTGCGGGATCTAGAAGATGTAGCGTATCGTATTCGAAATAAGCAAATTTTTCGTCATTTTTGCAGGAAAAGATTAGCTGAGAATATTTTCCAGGACCTTGAAAGCTGGACAAGAGAGTTTCTGTTGTCCAGTCCCAAATTTCGGTGTCACTAGATTCAAGCACCGCAGCCAATCGACGACCATCTTGAGAAAGTGACAGACATCGATAAGTTCTGTTCATAGTGTCAATTTTTCCAAGGATATTCCAAGTTGTAGTGTCATATATTTGAATCATCGATCGAAGCAGAATTGCAAGCTTCGTTTTATCCGCGGAGAGTGCTGCTATGGTGTCTCTTCCTCGCGTGGGTAGCGGAGGCTCAATCGTCAGTAAGCAGGGCTCCCAGTCCGGCCCCATGCCGGAGAAAGCAACAGCCCATTTAGGCGCCTCAGCTTCAAACGCCTGCTTGACAAGACTTTTCGGTGGCGTGAAGAAGAGGGCAGAAGCATAGGCCTGAAGCGGGGCGATTTGTATCGTGCGCGAATGAGAAAGCACAAACCGGTATGCATCTTGGATCAAATGTTCGGTGGATTCGTCACCCTAATACAAAATGAGATGGTTAGATGTTGCTCGAGTGTTGGTAGCTTTTGGCGTTATACTTACCGAGAATGATGTGGCAACCAAAGCCGTCATCGCCTTGATCGCTATCGGCATGCTCTCCAAAAGCGCCAGCGCCTCCAACCAGTATAGCAATCGCACGCGTATAAATTCGTGGATGTCAGGGAGATTATTTGCTTGTCGTTTGGAGAGATGCAAATGATGCGACCAAAATTTTGTGGCGTATTCCAAATCTTGAGGTATACGCTCGGCAATGAAATGTGCGTCCACATCGGCCGTGAAAGAGCCTGGACTCTTGAGGCTGCACATGTCCCTTTTCAAGCCATTATACTTCATGCGCGAGAAGCACCTGAGTGCAATGAACTCGTGTGCGGCTTCTGAATCTATCCAAAAACAGTCCGAAGGCTTGTCCATGTCAAGCAGAAAATCGCCGAACGATTTGTGTAGCAGTTTTGCTGGTTCGCTGACATCCTCAGGCACATCAAGAACGGCTTGCAGGCTCTGTAGCCATCCAGAAACAACATCAGTCTCTAAATCCAAAAGACCAGCCAGTACACGGGCAGAAAGACCGGGCGCCGCCAAGACAACCAACGTCAAGATGCGATGCCCGTCAAGCGCATCTGGTCCAAAACTACCGGAACTCCTTTCTTTAGTTGTCAACTGGAAAGCCTGTTGAAGCACTGGAAGATATATTTGGGATAGTTGCGAGACACCGTGGCTGGAGCTGAGGAGCCACTTCTTGAGCTGTAGCCTTGGAGTTTTACCTCGACTTTTCGTTGTAAGAAACCGATGGAGTGTCGAGACATAGATGAATAGAGGGGACGGAGTTGTGGCAAGCTCCAGTATCGCGTCCATGTCTGCCCTGTCTGGCCAAAGCTCGGGCACGATAGATTTCTGTCGAATTTCGGTAAACATTCTCGTCAAATAGGTCTCAATATCAGATTTTGACTCATCCGAATATTCTTGGTGAAGATTCAGCCTTTGGTAGGATACATCGCTTGCTGCCAAGTCCTTGAACTTTTCATCAATATCGGCGCTGTTTCGGCTGGTCAGAAATACGCATAATCGGAGAGTGCTAACAGTGTGAAGATTCGACAGCGGCTTCAGTAATTCCAATAGACGATCGTCTTGGCCGAGTTCATCCAGGGCATCGATTATTATCAGCTGTGGAGGCAATTGAAGTTCTCTGAGGATCGGGTCTTGGAGAACCTTGGTAAAGAGTAAGTCGAACTGTACGGCCAGGGACTTGCTAGTGATCGCATCGCTAGAGATGCCGTGAAGCGTCTTTCGCAAGAGGGATCCGTACAATGGAATATGGTCCGCGAGTTGGCTCGCGAGTGTCGTGAAGAACAACTGTAGCTCGTTTCGCCCTTGTCGAGCTCGACTAAAGAAGTAGCTTGCCGCCAGCTCATTTTTTGCGCGAAAGAGTTCAGCAATGGTGCGGGACACCGTGGATTTGCCGGTACCAGCTGGTCCGTTGAGCCAAAATAGACTGTCGGCTGTCTCGTCGCTGACCCAGCTTTCGATGCGATTTTTGATGCTTGTTCTCGTTCCCTCTAGACACCTGGGAAGACTGTCGACTTCCGTACTATCGTAACAAGCCTGATATATTGTTGGAAGACTGAGGGGCGCCTGATTCTCTTCTGCAATTCTCCTATTGCCATGTGAGCCATGTATTCGGGTTTGGGAAATGGGTTCGTCATACCTTGCAGATTTTACTTCGTTTAGGAGTTCTCTTACGACATAAAGCTGCATTTCCGCCACGGAGAGCAGCGAGTTGAGCGATGCACACTGCTGGTCGGCGTCGACACGCATCTTTTCCAGCTCTCGCAGCATCGAGGCGTCCTGTAGTTTTTTGACGTCACTGTTGACAAGTGTTTCCGAAACTTTGACCGCTTCGAGCATAGACTTCCAATCATCGTATTGGACTAGATCCCTACCCAACTGTCCTAACCAGCCACGATAGAAGCGCAAAACGCTTGTAATCTGAAACGCGAGGATTTTGACGTAGAGATCCTCAATGGAGGCTTCCAATCCATCTTTGACGTCCTGTGGAATATTTATGTGGGTGGGCCAGAGCAACTGTTCAAACCCGATATAGAGACGCATTCGCGAGGTAACATAGTCGAACCCTGAAGACTGGGCCTCATCTGCTGTGCTGGGGTTTGTCATGAGTGGTAGAATGACGCAGACGCCGGCCCATGCGAGGGAGGCTTCCGGGGATACCTTGATGGCATCGGATATGAATGATTTGAGGTTGATCAGAAGTCGAGAGACTTGTGCCACTTGGTCCTTGACAACATATTCATGGCCAAAGATTGTGTACTTGGCTTTCTTGTCACTCATGCAGTCGAGTCCGCGCGTAGCAATGTCACTAAGCTGCTGCTGCTTCAATTCACCAGTGCCATCTGTCAACTCCTTCTTGAGCAAATTTTCGTATTCAGTGACAAGACTCAGTTTGCTTTCTTTGAGTTTGGCGTATGCCCTGTCCCATAGCATGGGGGTCACAGACAGAGCCTCAGACTCGGCTGGAGATTCATCGTGCGCAGCCGAATCTGGTTCGACAATAGATGGTAGTCCAGCAGCTGTTTCTGACTCATGGAGACTTGCTTGCGTCGGTTCTGCTGGTGCGGACGGGAAGTTTGGCTCTGAGCGGAGCTTTTGTTCTTCTGCAGGCTCTTGATGCTCTGGAGTCGTCGGTTCTGCTGGCGTAGATGGACAGTTTGTCTCTGGGCGGAGACTTTGTACTTTTGGAGGCTCTTGACGCTCTAGGCGCACTCGCTCAGTGACACCTGGATGCTCGTCAGAGGCACGACTGCTCGCGCGACTTGAGGCAGCAGATTTGGTCTCTTTTGCCCGACGCCACGGCAGGCGATCACGCAACCGAGGCATATTCGAGCGACTTGCGCTGGATTACATGAGTTGAACGGGCAGGTCGGAGATTTGTTCTCTCTTTCAGCCAGGGGTCGTGGCTGTCAGCTCGACCCCGCTGGGATGCGTCGTGCAGCAAGCCTGCAGGGATCAACATAGGTCGCAGTGGCATCAACTAATAAATTTCGTGCAGCAAAAATACGTGGTCGCCTCCCATGTCTAGGAAAATATACGATTTACTGTGTAGCTGCCCAATGAGACATTCCCACTGATGTCGCTGTTTTTTGTCTTGCCACGCCGTCGTCTCGAGGTGCATGGTGGTGGCGGCGGGAGGACACAGGCCGGGATGGTGCACAAAAGTACAACAGCGCCTCAGTGGTCATCTGGCAATCGACGGAGTCTCTCAGCTGTGCGCATTGTGCCACTGGCGGGACGCGCCATCGGTACTGATGAAGTAGTTATCCGTTAATGAAATGCAATTCATATTACAACCCTGTCGCTACTGAATCATGAACACGGTCGTCATGCAACAAGGCAAACGGCAAACGCCAGTACTTTGTACTTCGTACATGCAGGTGTTGCAGTGGGGGCTTCGGCCGTCTGCATATAGGTGGGAGTGCGACGTGATAACAGCCGGTCTGTTGACGTGCGGGGGAATACATGTACTAAGATAGAATGTAAATTGTGGACGTTTTTAGTAGCGACGATATTTGAGCGCCAGATAACTGTAAGTCGAAGAGATCTGGAGGGGAAAACGGCAGCCTGTGGCTGTGTCCCCAACATTATAAGATAGCATATAATTACTCAATATACTAAACAAGTTACGAAAACATAACTTTTATATAACAAATAAGGATTATTTTAGAGGGTTTTCTTTTGGTGTATAGACAGTGGCGGGCGTGGAGCTGCGCATGGCGAGGACACTGTTCTTGGCCCGAAAACTAAGTCTACAGTCACCAATACAGCTATTACAATGAAGCGATATGGGACATAGATTTGAACTCAGCTGCAGCAGGACAAGGAAGCGATCCCTTACAATGCCGATCAAAGCGGAGCAGAAGGTGTGGCTTAACGGCGCTGGAGGCTTGGACTGGTGTGGGCTCACGATCATCACGTATATTGGCCGAACAGGGTTAATCACAGCAGTTACTTTCTCCCAAAGTCCGGATAGAAACAGTACCTTAAACATCTGTCATCCATACAATATCACATCATGTTTTCCCCGTCTATGCTAGGCCGCGGCTTCAGTGACGTCAGCGTCGACAAGCCCTGCAGCCTTGTCGGAATTAGTGTGCGAGTTTTCTCCTAATTACCGCCAGGGCTTTTGCGGTCTTTTCCTCCCCGCATTCAAGAATAACTCATCAAGAGTGTCTGGGAGAGATGCAGAAATTCTTCTCAGTCATATTTGCTGCGGCTTCTGCTGCGGCTGCTAGCAGCCTCCTGCCTAGAGAGATACCTTGGGACGGAGACGGCCCCTACAATGTCTCTGGCACGTTCGCGCTGTCAAGCTACGACCTGTCCAAAAGCCCAGGAGAGCAACAATCCGATGATCGCCCCCTTTGGAATATGACCCAGAAGCTCAGGTACAATGAGACGGAAAGGGCAGTTGAGTGGACCTCCAGCATCATCGACCCAGTCCACCGCGAGGATCCGGCCGATCACGTCACAAACAGGGCCATCAAGGGTTGGGAATTTGTTTATGTGACCTGGAAAGGCCCGCTGCGCAACACTACCGCCTCTGTCAATATCGACTGTAGCGGAATGATCACTCCCGACTGCATCGACAAGCTCAAAAAAGAGGGTAGCAGTTGGAGCACTCTCAGTGAGGAGGGGGAGAACAAGTGTGGCGTTTCCGGTGAGGGCGGCCAGTGTAAGTATGCTCTGAACTGTATTGCTCCTAGAAGATGGGCAGATGCTAACAAAAATCGGTGAAAAGTATTTGGGGGAGACAATATACAGTACGTTGCTTCCCGTGGCGGTTCGATAGCATCGGGGGGGTCAGGCCCGACGGATGGTGTCAAGTCGTACGACGAGGAAATGCGTCGACCAGTCGTGCTTTACGCAGGTTGGAGCTACCATGACGAGTTGATATCGGAGCAGCTTGTCTGCTTTGGTCTGGATAACTTTCAGCCTGGTAGCAGGACTTTGGCTCAAGCATTGTCAGACCCCCAGACCGACGGTGGTGGCGCGACAGGTGACAGTACCGGAAACAAGCCTGGAAACAAAACTTCTGATGGGTCGGGCGATAAGCCAAGTGCCACACCGAGTACCACGCCGAGTCAAAGACCGGGAGACAAGTCCGGCAGTGACTCTAGCGACGGTTCTGGTAATAATGGAGGCGATGGCAAGTCAGCCAGCTCTGTTACGGCGGTGTCATGGATCGTCAGCGTCGTGGCCCTCACATTTACGATATAACGATGCGCTGGCCATCACGAATACCATGAGCAATTGGGCGGAATGGGTCACGCAGTACGGTCGAATCGGTATTTAAAGTGTATGTAAATAGTTCACATATTTAACTGTCCTTGCATTTATCCTCTGCAAATGCGGCCTGGGCATCCTGAAGGGTCTTGGTCACCTTGTTGCCGCGATCCTGCACAACGCCGCGCACTGCGCTAGGCACTTTGTTCCCAATTGCAGTAATCATAGTCTTTGACTCGTCCACGCCCTTGGCTAGGAAATCGCGGACAGTACCACACTGTTGGAATTTTTCCACATCTGCGATGCGGCTCTCGAGCTCCTTGGCGAGGGCGTCGCCCTGCTTCTGGAGCGCATCCGTCGGTCCCAGAAGCGACAGGCATTCGGATACGGTGAGGGGCGTCATGTTGTTAATGGCCGTGGTGTCGGAGCTGATCTTTGCGAGCAGCGCAGTGGCCGTGTTCTTCAGCTCTGTAGGGTCGCCGTTGAAGGCCGCAGCCGCCTTCTGGAGGCTGTCGAAGCCAGCTTTGACATCGGCAAGGACCGAAGTGGCGGTCGCCAAATCGCGTTCGACGAGCGTAGGAGGAGAGCGCTCGACGGGCGATGCGACTAGGGCATTGGCGCAGACAAATAGAGCAAAACTGGCAATGGTAAACTTCATTTTGGTTGCAATTTCGCTTCAATGAGGTAGAATTCTAAGATAGGTGGCTGCAGTGGTGCATATATAGTAGCTCGGTGATGAGAGAATCGACGGAGACATCCTTGGCAAAGGTTCTATGTACCCAATATATAATAAAACAAAATCACCATCTTTTCGACATCCGCTGCCCCATAATGGCAGCCTCGTAGATGCGGGGCGAGGCCGAGCACAGCCAAATGCAGCTTCGTGAACGCGGGGAAAAGCTTAAAGGCAGGATGCATCCTCGGCATGTAACCCTCCGCTCCATGCCACATTCCTAGTAGAAAGCTTAACAATTACCGGCATGGTTGAGCAGACAAAACAAGTGTACAATGGAAACCCGTCAGTAGCCTGACTTTGTGCCTAGGTAGGCAAGGAACCCTCGAGTGCCGATGTAAGAGGCGAGTCGGCACAGTTCTCGTAGACTCGCGTGCCTGTTATTGCGGCTGTGGCAGTCGATGGTTGCGGACGATTTTTAACATTGAAATCGTCTCATCATAGCGCAGTACCTCATTTCTCGGGAACAGAAAAGCTGAACCAAGAATGAGATTAGAGAAATAGTCCTATAGCAGGTACCGAGTACAGAAGCACTACGATATCTCCATGGCATCGGTGGAACTCGGGGTTATAGGATGCCAGCTCCTACGGGACGACTGCAGTAGCTCATGAGAAGCAGCCACAGACTATCACCGCCATCACTCTTCGCAGCCCTTTACGAGCGGGGTCGCATTTGTCCATACAATATGACTTCATCAACGTCGCATTATACCAAATACAGAATGTTGGCACTGGCAGAACCGCCACTTGTTGTGCCGCTCGGGACGATGGCGTGGCATCGCTTGCAGTATTAATATCGACGGATATCAGTGTTAGAAGCGCATTCACAGACACTTATTAGAGATAAAACGCCATAATGGCCTGTTAAAGGATTTAAATCATGTTCATCATGCTCTCTTGCCTTTTTTCGCTGCACAGTGCTCGTCTTATAGTAGCGAACAGCATGCGGTACAACCTGATTACCCAGCCGCTGGGCACCAAAACAGCTGACATGGCACGCTGGATGTGAGTCGTCCTTTTCTACCCCTGTTCAGTATGTATTCCAAAAAAAAAAAAGCCAGGTTTGTTTAAGGCCTCCATTCGTATAAAATATCGGGCTCTTTCTCCTCGTTGCGCTCCCCGTCATTCATGTCGACGACGCGAAAGCCGTGTTGTTCGTAAAAGTTTCTAGCACGCTGATTGACCTGAAACGTAAAGAGCCTCAGCTTCTCTGGGCTAAGCTCCTTTGCCTTGTCGAGCAGCTTCGTGCCGATGCCTCGTCGGTAATAGCCGGGCATGAGATACAGCTGGTCCAGGTCGTCGCCCACTATTCTCATGAACCCGACAACTTTGTTTTCGCTTTCTGCGACAAACAGCTGCCCCTCGGTGTCGAACAGGCTGCCAAGCCAATGTCGGACGCTGTCGTCTCCCCAAACTTGCTTCACCGTAGGAAGAGCGTCTTTGCGTGACGCCAGGTACAAGTCGCCAATGGGGCCATGATCTGCCAGTACGGCGGGCCGAACGATGACTTGTGCGTTATCAGCCGAAGGCATTGCAGTGTATATAAGTATTATTTGCCAAATTTATTTTGAATCTGTCAAACTCGCAGTTGTTGCAGGAAGAGAGCTGTAGCATGCGACACGCAGTGCGAGCGCACAATTACGCCCTCCAGAGATGACTCACGAGCTGAGGCGTTCTACAGCGAATCTTGCTGGCAACTTTTACTGGTACCTTTACAGTGCTCCACACGCTCTCTTAGCATGTTCGGGGGTTTGAAAGCTAATACAGTCCATACCGCTTGCGCCGGGAATACAAAGGGAAATTTGTAAGGGATAAATTGCTTAGGCAACTTGGCTGGTAATAGATTCCTTATCCGACTTTTTGCCGAGGGCTTCTGGATGAGGGGAATGAGTGTGCACTTGCAGGAGAAGGACGAGGACATTGGCGAATGGTTGGGACTCTGTGGCCCATGGCAATTTGCGATTCCAGGAGAAAAGAGAAGGGGGGGCGGGTGAACTGGTGGGAGAGAATTCTGAGCAAGGCCAAAGAAGCAAAACGGGAAGAAGAGAAGGGACCCGACGGAGCGGTCACACAGACGGAATGAGCTGGTTCTTGAGCCACGCGTGGCTTTATTTGCCCAGCACAACCGCTAAACAAAGATCGGGGTAGATTCTTTGACAATACCGCCGTGCTGCGTCGAGTTACGTTGATTTTTTTACGAAAGTGTGGTTTCTCATTTTCAATCGAACGCTGCGGATGCTGACCATTTACTTCTCGAATAGTCGTACGCACGTAACATGGCTTCAGACAGTCGCAAGCAGCCGTCATGGATACCTCCTCATCCCCGCCGTGGTGTCCAGCTGCCTCAATTGAAGATCTTTAACAGCTTGATCCGAAGCAATGATGCCTGCGTCCCCGACGATGCAAGTGGAAAGCTTGTGACTTCGTATGCGTGTGGCCCGACCGTGTACGAAGATGCTCATCTTGGCCATGCGAAGAACTACGTTTCGACCGACATTATTCGTCGTATCATGAAAGACTACTTTGGCTTCACTGTCAAATTCGTCATGAACACAACTGATATAGATGACAAGATTATTGTCTCTGCCCGCCAGCAGCACCTTCTCGCATTCTTCAAACAAGACCATGCAACCAAGGATGATTCGGTGAGCGATCCAGTTTTGGTGGCGACCAGAACGGCCTTTCAGCAGTTTATTGGCAAGAATCTTCCATCTCTACGCTCTGAGACAAGTCCCGGGACATTCCATGAAGCTGTTGCCAAGGCCTATGGAGAGAAGGGGGCCTCTCCTGCAGGTGCTGATAGCACAGCGGCCAAACAGATGCAAACAGTCACTGTTGCCGGTCTGCTTCTGAAGGCGCACCTCGGTACGGCCGAGTCAGCTGTCGAGGCCTTGCAGAACCCAGGAACGATGCCTTCCTTCTTCTCGAAAACGACCGAAATCTTGCTCCCATATCTCGATGCTCTACATGGTGCGGAGATGGATTCGAACGACCACAAAATATACCTCGAACGAACGCAGAAATTCGAGCGCCGCTTTTTCGAGGACATGGATGCTCTCAATGTTCTTCGCCCTGATCAACTGACTCGTGTGACCGAATATGTCCCTCAAATTGCTCAATTCGTTGAGAAGATTGTCGCGAATCCCAACTTTGGATGCCACATCTCGAAAAATGGACGCAAAAAACTCGTCTAGGACTGGGATAAGCAGAAGAAGCTGCATGAGGAATGGCTTGCAACACAGTAGATATTATAGGAAAGATGATCTGAGAACGGCAAACCTTCTTCGACAGCCGTTCAAAGGTAGAAGGCTCACGAAAACAGCCGCATTGTAATTTCCAACGGCGTCATCTCCGTTCTGGTCAACGGCCACATTCAACACCTCGTCACATCCCAGCCAAGTGATGATGTTCTCGGTGTTCGACATGGTGATTCTTTCGATTTTCTAGATTTGACAAGTGTCTTTGTCGCAGCGTCAAGTCTATTACCATGTACTTTGTACATGCAGGTGTTGCAGTGTGGAGCCGGCCGTCAGGTGGCCTGCAGGTGGCCTGCATAAAGGTGGTAGTGCGACGTGGTAACAGCCGCTCTGTTGACGTGCGGTGCGGGGGAACATGATCGGTACTAGGTAGGTACATGCTGAAACTAAACCTGTGCCAGATAAAGGACAGATGCATCTTGAAGTAGGTATTCTTATGTTTATTTTTAATTCGTTTTGGACTATTGGTCGTCCCATCTCAACATAATGCTTTGTTGAGGCGGCCTCTGCTTACACTTGACTAATAGACCATGGAAGAGCCAAGTGTAATCACATGCCTCTCGTTGGACCACCACGGCACTCCCCCGCAGTCCTCTCTTGTTGCCTTTAACAGCGGGCCGATTAGTGGCGCCCCCCGTTGGCACTTCAGCCAGCCAGCCACAAGCCCGTGTTAGCTGCAGCCGGAGATGCAGGCTGTCAGCCTGTCAGTGGCTAGAGCCATGCAAAACAGAGATTGCTCTGAAAATTCCTTTGCAATGCGACGCTACAAATACGACAGAGTGTCTACAAAGCAAATTAGCAAGGTAGAATAGGTGCAACAACACGTACTGGTACAGTGCTCAAGTACAGGCTGCCCCACCACACCACACCGGCCGCTACGAGCCTTGTCTTGGCCTGGTCCTCCTGCCTGGGCTGCTCTGCTCGCGTGGGCGAATCGTCGGTGGCCCGTTAATAAGGGCAGCGGAGCGCCGTGTCATAATCCCAAATCCCATCGTCGCTCTCAGCTCGTGTTTGACTCGTCCTTCTCCTCTTTGCTCTCTCTCCCCTTGTCCTACGCCTCTTTTCCTCCTCTGCCAACATTGTTTTGCGTGTCACGACTTTCCTATCCTGCTTTATTAGCATCGGTCCTTGCTGCTGCAGCTTTCAACCTTGCGCCGCCAGGTACGTGCCGCCGTTTGTTTTCTTGTCCCCGTCCGTTTAGCTTTGGACGGCGCTGCGCTCAACCACCGGCCGAGAGATCTTGTTCCATACTAACGACGCACCTCAATACAGCTCACTGCTCGACCTTCGTTTCTCCTGCAGCCTTATACACACATATCGATACCTGCAGTGCCACGCCGACCCTTTTTCCGCCGCTCAACGCTGCGCTGTGCGCACCTTCGCCACGTCCCGCCTCCGCCGTACCAGCGCTCCGAACCTGCCGAAACACAGCTTCCCGACCACCACAACACACACAGATATAATACGCAGCCATGTCTGACGACGGTCCGCTACTCATCCGGCCTGTGCCCCGGCGACCCTTTACCCTCCGCCGCCAGAGCGCGACACCCACCGACGACGAGCCCTCAACACCCGACGCCAGCACCTACGGCGCCGCGCCGATCGGCACCACCGCCTCCCCCGGCCTGCACAGCCACCTCACCGCCGCCCTCGCCGCCTGGAACAAGGGCGCTGACGGCGGCAGCTCCGAGCAGGCCTCGCCCGCCATCAGCCGTCCGGCCTCCATCATGAACCTCACCTCCTCCACGCTCTACGGCATCTACTCGCCGACGGCCAGCACCGGCGGCGGCGCGACGCGCGACCGCGACGACGTGGAGGACTCGCCCTGGGGCATGGGCGCGCAGACGCCCATCCGCAGACCTGATGTGGACGAGGCGACGTTTGCGCTCATGCGCGAGCGCTCACACCTCACCCGCCGCCGGTCGTCGTACAAGGGCGCCGAGGTGCCTCGCGTGCCGCCGCCGCACATGAGCAGCGTGCAGATCGCGGCGCGCACCGCCGTGCTGTTCGTCCTCGGCCTGGGCTACGGCGCGCTCGTCACGCGCCTGCACGAGCAGGAGCAGACGCTTACGGCCGAGGGTCTCGCTGAGTCGGTCGGCTTCAACTCGACGTATCTGGGGGCCTGGGGTATTGCTGGTGTGGTGCTGGGCTCACTGTTGCCTTGGTTTGATGGGGTCTGGGAAGCACGTTTTGGCGACGGCGATGACGAGGATGAGGATAATTCCGCTGTGACAGACGAGGGCGGTCCCAGCAAAGTGGTCGATACTGGACTCGACTCGGCGCTGGTGATGCGCGCCATTGGTGCTTTTGTCGGCATTGTTTTTGCTATTGTAAGTGTGGCGGTTGTTTCTTTCTTTTAAATACTCCTATATGCCTACTGCATGCTAATCATTCACAGCGTAAACTATCATGGGACTCGACGCTCCAAATCTCCGCCTCGCTGGCCCTCGCCAACCCGCTGCTCTGGTGGCTCATCGACCGCTCCAAGCCCGGCTTCCTGCTCTCCGCCGCTGTGGGCCTGGTCGGCTCCCTTCTACTCCTCGGCATCAGCCCGGACATGATGCCGACGCCGTCTCTGCAGATCCTGCGCAATGCCAGCGCCGCCGCCAACGGAACGACGAGCAGCAACGGCGAGGACAGTGCCGCGGTGACTGCGCTCGCCGCGCAGAGTAAGACGATTGAGACGGGTGTATGGATGCTTAGCGTGCTGTTTTGCAGCTGTCTCTGCTTCGGCAATATTGGGCGTCGCCTGTTTCTGGGACGGACCGCGGCCGGCAAGGGCCGCTGGGGCGGTGTGCGATAAATCATGGCGCAAAATTCACATGATTTTATACCGGATATAATGTCTCTGTCTTTTTGTCTTTGATTTGAGCTCTCCTCTTTTTTTTGGATGGATTTGTGGTTGTACTGGAATGGTGATGGTCATGGTTGGTTCTGGATATGGCATGACAGATACCCTGGATGTTTTACATGGTCTGCGGCAGGAGGCTGCCGGTGACCCAGCGTTGTTAATTTTCCCGAATTGGTTACTGAGTATTATTATGTAGAAATGTGCTCAACTTGATATGAGCTTTTATGAAGTACCTGCATCGCTCGACTAATACGCGAGGCACCGAGTATGATAGTGCATGTGGGCTGGTGAGACTTGACCGATCCATGCATGCGGCTGGCGCACATGGCAAGACAGACACGCAAAATAAAACACTGCGACGGACTAAAAAGACAAGTTAACGGCTGCCAAGTAAGACGGTCAAGGGAATCGCCATGCCAGTTGCGGTAAGGAGCGGGCACAAGATTGGGTTGCATACGGGCCAAAAGCCAAGTTGCCGCCGGTCGTCGGCAGCCAAGCCGCTCCAAAGACTGAGTGGTTGACTGCCAGCTGAATGCAGTGGCAAAACAACGGACTATCCCTTTCGCATCGCCTGACATTAATCATGAATTATTCTTACATTTTACCTCGTCAAGGGCTGAAAGGAATACGGCAACGCATGTGACGCCAACGACGCTGGGAGCCTGGACAATCTACAGGCCGGGCGTAGCCAATGCAGTGTCTATGATGTCATGTGGGCGGGTCGTGCATTTGCTGCACGCGCAGTCCAACTGTCGTTCCCGACTGGCATGGGGGGTCAGAGGCGAATAAATTACAGAGATGAGGGAATGCGAGATTTGACAAAGTCTAATGATGAGTAAGTGGAAAATAAAATGGCATGGGAGCGGGTGGTTAACGCAGTCGATCCGGTGGTAAAGGAGGGTAGCCTGGTGATCGCGAGGAGCTTCAGTCACACCGTTGGTTTCGATTACATGTCCTGCACATTACCCATTGACTGGCTCCCTCGTGCTAAATGATTAGTAATTTGTGCGTCTGGCAACTTTCAAGTGCCCAGCTATTTAGTGTCTTTAATAACGCTTATTATTCAAGCAGCGAAACCACCACGGCAAAGACCCTGAAAAAAGAAGAGCCCCCCCTCCGAAGCTGTTCGGCCGAACCGGCTACAGCGTCGCAGTATTTATGAGAGTGGGGGAAGAGATAATCGACGGGGGGGCATGGCCAAGATACAACGGAAAGAAAGCCAAGACGAAAGAATAACGCGCATCATCATACATCCCCGCGCCCCAGCCAACTAGCCGTAGTACATACATGCACCGGTAAGCCACCACAAGAGCAGAAACGGCCGGGCAACAACGACTTTTTATTCTAACGGCGGTCCCAGCACTTCGGGAACCTTGCTGCGCAACTTGTAAATCACAAATCGTGCATGTCATCGCCGCGACTCACGTCCACCGATCAGCACGTTTTTAGCCTCAGAATGGAGATGAACTCACTACATGATGAAATTAATAAATTACACCAAAAATGCAAGCAAATTGCATACAAACTTGCCTGCAGTAACGGAGTCAGCTCCGCTCCGGTTCAGGGTCTAGAATTTTTTAGTCGACGATGTCATGCCCGACTAACACCCGCTTTTTGTATGACAATTTTGCGACAACTCGCCTTTTGCGATCAGCCCTTTTTCGGCTTTTGCCAACCACCACGCATACATACCCTGGTTCGACCCTGGAAACCGTGCCCCCTCCCCGGCTCATTGCTCATTGCTCACGTCTCTCTTCTTTTCTTTCAAAAGAAAACACGCACCAACTTTCCATTACAACTACAGTTTTTGTATTCGCCTTCCCCCTTTCCCGCGCTACACGGAACGGTGGTCCATAAGCACGGGTAAAAAACAACGAGCCCACTTCCAGCGTCTGAACGGCCAGCCGGCTCACACTCGATCCGTGTTCGTTTCGTGTCCACCAAAAGCAGCAGCCCAGAGTGCAATACATCATGACATTTGCCCCTCGACACCACGCCTCCACCTCTTTGTCGTCTATGTAAACGCCGTTTTCTGTTTTTGTTTCTTTCCTAGATACCCCTCTTTGCTGCTCTAAATCCAAAACGTCTGCCCAAGTTGCATGCCTCATTCTCTCATCTTGCCAAACACCACCTGCAACTCAGTCTCTCCGGCCTTTACCTCATACTCATACTCTTAACCGCCTTGTTACTACTCTCGGACCAACTCTCCCCGCGGCTCGACGACACTCTCTCACACGCGCTGCTGCTCAGCACCTCATTACGGGCCATTCTCAGGAACCTCTTCCTTGAGTGAAGTCATCCGACTTCTCTGCCGACTCTCGGAACTTCCGCAGCTGGCCACTGCACTCTCTCACTACGCTTTCACACAACCTCGTTTCTCTCTCTCTTCATGTCGCCGGATGTCCCCCGGCAGGTGGCCACGCCGGGGCTCGAGCCGCCGCTTCACAATGCCGGCACGCCCGTGAACGACCTCACACCGACGGCGGCAGCCCCATCACCCGACGTACCCCGGAAACAAAGCGAGTTTCCCTTTCCGCAAAGTACGTCCCAGTCCACTGCCGCTGCCGCAGGACCGTCCATAGAGACCATCGACATTGCCGCTTCTGCGACGGCGTCGTCGCCGTCTGCGCCGCGCGCCGGCGGCTTCCTCCTCCAAGACGTCATCCACCTCTTCTGCTGCCACCTGTGCGACACGCTCTTCCGGGAGCCCGTCACGCTGCCGTGCGGCCGCAGCATCTGCAAGCAGTGCATCCCGCAGGCCCATATCCGCAGCCGCATCTCCTACCCGGCCATCGACGACCGCCTCGAGGGGTTCCGCTGCCCGTTCCGCGCCTGCGGCAAGGAGCACACCCTCGGCGACTGCGGCATCGACGTCACCCTCAACAAGCTCGCCGAGCACATTCGCAGCGAGAGCCGGCGGGGACGCGGGTCGGAGGTGGCGAAGCAGCCGGCCAACTTGGTCGCCGCGCAGATGCACAATGCGGCGACGCCGCCGGCGGCTTCTTCGCCGCCGGCGGAGTCGACATCACCCGACTCGATACAGACTGAACCGGAATATAGCTATAAATCAGCATCAGAGCCTATAACAATGGGCGCAGAATCTAGGACAGAGAACCAGGAAGAAATCACCAAGGACGACGACGAGTCTACATCCTTTAGCCGTACGCAACAGCTCACACGTTCCGAACTCGACTGCCAAGTCTGCTACGCCCTCTACCACGATCCCCTCACCACCGGCTGCGGTCACACCTTTTGCCGCTCCTGCCTGCACCGCATCCTCGACCACTCGCGGTACTGCCCCATCTGCCGCCGGCGGCTCTCCATCAGCCCGCTGCTCAACCGCGTGTCCTGCCCGTCCAACGCCTGCCTTACGCGCATCATCGAGACCTTCTGGACCGACGAGCTGGCGGCGCGCAAACTCGCCATTGACGCCGAGGAGGCCGCGCGCCGCCAGGACCTCGAGACGCCGCTGTTTGTCTGCACGCTCGCGTTTCCGCAGATGCCGACCTTTCTGCACGTCTTTGAGCCGCGGTATCGGCTGCTGATTCGGCGCGCGCTCGAGGGCGACAAGACCTTTGGCATGGTCCTGCCGAAACGCCCGCGGCATGCGGGTGAGGCAACGTTTCACGAGCTCGGCACGTTGCTGCGGATTGAGAATGCGCAGTTTTTTCCCGACGGCCGCTGCCTCATCGAGACGGTCGGCCTGTCGCGGTTCCGCGTGCTGCGCCACGGCGCCTTTGACGGGTACGCCGTGTCCTCGGTCGAGCGCATCGACGACATCAGCCTCGAGGAGGAGGAGGCCACCGAAGCCGCCGAGATGGCCGCCGCCGCCGCCGCCGACGCCGCGCCTTTTCCCCCGCCCGACGCCGCGGGCTACGCGTCCAGCGTGTCCACCACCACGCCCGCGACGCCGATTACCGTGCCGAGCCTGGAGACGATGACGACGCAGGACCTGATGCAGCTGGCGACGGACTTTGTGGCGCGCATGCGCGACCAGAGCGTGCCGTGGATGACGGACCGCATGCTCGCCATCTACGGCGAGTGCCCCGTGCAGGACCCGGCCGTGTTTCCGTGGTGGTTGGGGAGCGTGCTGCCCGTCAAGGATGCGGAAAAGTACCGCCTGCTCGGGTCGGCGAGCGTGCGCGAGCGGCTGAAGATTTGCTGCCGGTGGATCATTGAGTGGGAGACCAAGACCTGGTACGCCGCCGACGATTCCTTCTTTTGAAAATTCTTTCCATGGAATATTAAAAAAGTTGACTCTTCTTCTTTTTAGGTCATTTAATTCCTGTTCGATTCTATAAGAGAGCCACATCTCCAGAATCGGAAATCTTTATTACAACATATACGCATTCACAGATATAAAGCGGGCGTCCATCATGTTACTTGTATATACCACAACCACATCTGGTTTCATCATCAACATTTCTCGAAATCTATCTTTAGCGTTCACCTCAACGACATGTAATACTATCTCTATTTGCAGCAAACTGTGTCCCGTTATTTTTTCTTGCTACTATTCTCGAATACATGTTCTTTACTCCCGTTACCACTGAAACAAAGAGGAGGAAAACATCTACCATTTCATGACCGCGCCGTTGGTGCTCTGCGCCGCGCTTGGGTCTCCCCACGACGGCACAGGGTTCGACGGTTCCCATGCCCCCGGAACTGGAAGGGAGTCCGGGGGAATGACGTTGCTCGTGTCCGCCGGCGGCGCGTCGTTGGCCGCATTGCCCGAGCTCCAGCAATCACCACCGCCGCTCGGCGCAGCATTGTCGTTGCCGCCACCGCCCGCATTATTGTTGTTGCTGTTGTCATTGGCCCAGCTGTCGTCGTTCGCAGCGCCAGTGTTGTCATTGCTCGGCCAGGTATTGCCAGTTTTGTCACTGTTGGTGTCGTTGTTCCAAGAATCGCCGGCATTATTGTTGGCTGGGCCGTCACCCCACGTTGTATTCGTCGGGTCAGGCGCCGCAGGCCACCCGTTATTCGCATCGTTCTGATTGTTGCTATTGTCTGGTGCCGCGACTGATTTGGCAGGACTAGTTCGGTGACTGCCGTTGCGCAACCCTTCTGCAGTTTTGCTCGGTGTGTAGTACGGACTCGCATTCTTTTCATCAATCTACCCAAACAAGTTAGCTTTATCCTCTATCACCCACCTCAAGTGTTATCGCATAAGTAGATACCTTGGTGGTCGGCAGCACGTTGCTCGCCCCAGCTTTATCATCTGCTTGGCTCACACTCGGCGCCGCTGCCGCTGCCGCCGGCGGCGAATTCTTGCTGAACACGCCTTTATTCCCGGCCACCTCTTTATTTGGCGCGTGAAACATGGGATTCATCACAAACGGCGGGAAAACCGGTGGCTGCCCTCCAAACCCAGGATGCCACTCCGGCACACCGCCCGCGCCGTCATACCCCGGAACACCTTGAAATCCATAATAATACGGATTCTGCGACGGGTGCGGCATGCCCATGGGCAGCGGTCGACTGGCCGCCTCGCGGCGCGGGTATAAGCTCCGCTGCTGGGGATTGTGGTTGCCGTACACGGGGCCGTAGTACACGCGCATGACGTTGGCGGCCGGATCGTAAAAGGCGTTGGGCGGCGGGTCGTCGGGCGTCTCGACCACGTCCTCGGTCTGCACGACCTGCGCGCGGATCGGCGCGATGAAGTTGGGACGTCGCACATGCGGACCGGGAAATGCCTCGGGGTAGGCGGAGAACGGTGAGGGTTTCATGGTAGGCTTGGGCTCGTTGTCGGTGGCTTTGGAGGATTCGCCTTTTTCTTCGGCCTGAGACTTTTGTTGCTTGTTCTTTTCAGCGGCGGCCTTTTTCTTCTCAGCCTTGGTTTGCGCGGGTTTCTTGTCGGCGACTTCTTTTTCGTCGTCAGTCGTATCCTTGCCAGACTCAGAAGCCTCGTCGTCAGCATCCGAGGACTCTTTTTTCTTCCCTTTCTGCTGCTCCTTTTTCTTCTGATTATTTTCTTGTTTCTTTTCTCCTTTTGAACTCTCTTTGTGCTTTGGCTTTTCGTCTTCAGACGCACTCTCCTCTGACTCGCTCGCGCTGTCTTTGGCCTTGTTGCCTTTGGCGCTCCTCTTTCGTCGCTTCACGCATCGAGAGCATTTGCATGTCGGGTGCGGCTCCCCGTCGCTCTCACTCTCATCGCTGGCAGCCTTGTCTTTGTTCTTCTTGGACCCGTCTTTGGAAGAAGCGTCCGAAGATTCGCCATCCGACGAGCTCTCGGCCAACGTGGCGGAGCTATCAGACTCGTCGCTTTTGGATTGCTTGAGGGCTGACTTTTTGCCACTCCTCTTTTCTTCTTCGAAACGAACTTTCTTGACAACGGCGTCGGCGGCTTGTTGTTCGACGGCCGTGGGGGAGGGCTTCCTGCCAGAGCGAGGAAATGTGATTTTCAGCGTGTCTTCCTCTTTCTCGTCGTCCGTCGTCACTTCGACCCGGATGACCTCGCGCGGCGGAGAAGCAGGAGCTGGCTTGGGCTTCGTTTTGGGCTTCATGGCGCGGCGCGCGCCTGGCAACGGGCCGCCAATGACCCATTCGCAAAAGAGCATCGGACCGCCGTTTTTCTTGGGAGCCATTTCGTAGGTAGTCTGAGCAAGAGCAATTTCATTCCGAAGAAAGAATTGAATTGAAGGCAAAGACAAAGAGATATTAGTAGAAGAAGCCTCGTGACTGCATCTTCAAAGCTGCGTAGTACAGTCAGTAACTGGATGGCCATTCCTCCAGTACCTGCAGCTGCCAGCTGGCAGCGTTGCCCTTGCGACGGAAACTGACAGCTGTGAAAATACAAACGCGGACATGAGGAAAATAATACACGATATGAGCAATAATTTAAAGGCAGATTTAATGAATTTACTGAGCATGTTCTGGCTCAACAGTGCTTCGTTTAATCAATGCTTCGTTTCTTATTCATAATAGGGTGTTTGCAAAATAAACGAGCAGCTCTCTGGCTGTATCCCGATGTCTCCCGACCTTTCTCTCTAAATTCCCTTCCATTCATGACTTCTCATTTTCTCTGAGCTTGACACGCCTCGATTATAGACATTATCCTCTCCATTCTTGACCGACCGCACGTATGATTTTGTACTAAAAAACAACGACTAAAACGACAATATGTTAGCCATATTCCTTTCTTCTCATAAGATCAAGCTCACCTAGTCTGGAAGTCGAACGGCGTAGAACCAGCCTTCATCGGTGACGTACCAGCGGCAGTCACCCATGTGGTCAATAGTAAACCTGTTGCGCTGGGTCCAGTTTCCGTCAACTTCACGAACGTAGTAGAAACGCGAGGGGTCATCATCTGCGGGCTTGAACTCCTGGGGCTCAAAGAGCTTGTTGGCGTGCGCAAACTGCAGCTGCCGCAGCGTCTCCTCCCCCTGAGTGCGCCCGAGACCAGACACGTCGGGGGGGTTGCCACCATTACCTGCAAAGACGGGGACGCTGCCGCCGCCCATGAGCTGCTGAGGCGCCGTCTGCATGATGCCTGCCGGGAGCGCAGAGGGCTGTCCGGCGAGGAAGACGGGCTGCTGGCCAGGGTGCATGGGTTGAGGGATCATGGCGGGCTGCTGAGCAATGACATAGCCAGGCTGGCCGACAGGCACGGCGTTGTAAGCAGGTTGCTAAATGTCTGTCAGTAAAATTCTAAATGTGAATTTGCGGAAGAATGTGACTATAGTGTGCAGTCAGCGTCGTCAGAGCGATATAAAGGTTTGCTTTCGCTTGATGGCCAGCTATAGTGTGGAAGCTGAGGAAAGATACTCTCATCATCGCCTGCTGCACACCATACGAAGGAAAACTTGCATAAAAATGATAGCCCTCCGTGTAAAATGTCTTGGGCACAAGCACTGTGAACGAAGGGGGGCAAGGCTCTGCTGGGGCGTGAACAAACTGCAAAAAGGGAGGACCGACTTGGGCACCCTGCGCAAACGGTCCATCAAAACGAGGGACGTAGACGTGGGAGATGGGACCAAACGTTGTGTCAGGCACCGGAGGTTGAAAGTTGACGCCACAAGGCGGCGGGCCCGCGTTGTGGTAGTCGGCCATGATGTTGTTGTTGGAGGCAGCAGCAGTACCAGCAAAGAGCCCAACAGTGTTGTGGTGATGACAAGGTGGGAGGAGGCAAGAGGATGTTTGTGGAAAGTGTGAAAGAGGGAGGGAAGCAGAAGAAGCAGAAGAGGGAATAAAGTGATGGTGGTGAAGATGATAAACAAGGGTGCAAAATACCGGGTGGCAGATGTGGTTAAAGGCAGCATAGTGAGGAGGCACGGCGGCTGGGTAAAAATGCCCGCCAGCTGGCGCTCCGTTTGCAAACAGAGGCACGCCCTGCTGCCAGTATCCCGCGCCGCCTCCTCCTCCTGCTGGTCCTCCGTTTGTAGGCAGTGACTGGTACTGCTGCGCCTGGTGCAGGCTGCGCCGCGGGTCGGCGCTCGTGAACCACTGGCCAGGACCAAACTGACAGCCAGGCGGTGGGCCGACTTGGGGGAAGCTTGTGGGTTGGTTATCGACGGGCGGTGGTGTCTGTTGTTGTTGTTGAGATTTGCCCGATGCTTGTGCGTTGTTGTTGGCTTTGCCGCACACAGGACTGGTGGGCGCCGAATGCACGCGAGGAGGGGGAGGATGTTGATGTTGCTTTGAGCTGGTGCCGTTCGTCTCGGGAAAGTGAACGTGTCGGCTATTCGAGCTAGAGGGGACCGACTCTTTGCCCTTGCGCGGCGTCCGGTTGGGGTCGTCGACGTCGGGCATGGCGAGCACGGGACCAATGCCTCGAAGGAATCGCGGCGGCGGATGGTGCTGCTGAAGAGTCGAGAAGAGTTTGACGAGAGAGACGGAGAAGTGGTGGAAGAGAGATTGGGGATAACGTAGAAGAACGTTTGAGAGAATTGGCATTGGACAGAGAGAAATGGGAGAGGGGGAGAGAGGAAACAGAAGAGAGCGCGTAGAAGAATATTGACGGCTTCTGATGGGCCGTAAACAAGAGCAAACGAAGCGACTTGCTGTCGGGTGCCGAGACCGGCTGCCGCAGTGCCAGTACTGAGAACTTTCTCAGATGGCAACAGATACAAACAAAACAAGTGGTGCCATGACTTTGGCCGTGCTGGGTGAAATAGTAACAAAAGTGAAAAGCGAATCACTTACAAGTTGCTGAAGCTGCCACGCATTGCCGTCGTGTATCCAGACCGACTGCTCTGGCATTTTATCGAGGGGATCTTCGTATTCTGTCCAGGTCCAAGGAAGGCATTTACACATGGCGGGCTTGTTGATATGATACAATATGTGCGTGACAAGAGTATGTTTGCGGCGAGTCTCGCGCCGGCCGTTTGAGACGCCCTCGTTGGCACAAGGCACCCGCATAACTACATGCGTACGGAACACATTCACCGGTCAAGCAAGGTAGTCATCCCTCTCGCCACCGTCGTCCGGAGCATTAACGCCAGCGGCCGGGTGCGTGCACATTCACTTGCTGCTCAGCTCCATCTAAACCCAATTGCATGAATAGTATTGACGACCAACGCCGTGGCCCTAAATGGTCTAATGCTCGCTGACCCGTGCCAGATTGTAATGTACATTTTTTCTTCTTCACAACAAAAAAACTCAATGGGGAGGAGAGTTATCATCCACCGGCCGTCCATCGTTCCATCCAGGCCATCATCCTTCTTTTTCTTTCCGATTTTTTCCTTTCTATCGCGCAAAATGGTATACAAAGGGGCCGCCCAAACAGACGAGCCTCTTGCAATGATATAGTATGATTACCCAGAGCCGTACAGACTCATCCTGTACAGTTCCAAGAAATTCGATTTTTGGTTTCTTTTCTTTCGTAACATTGTAGGTCGGTGTGTTTGGTATTTTACAGAGTCTCGAGCTCGACCGAAGAGGAGGCCGAGGGGACGGGCTCGGGGATAGCAAAGATGGATCGTCGGGCAATCTAGAGTAAACACATTAGCAAGGTTCTTTGCTGAACTGCCATCAATACAGAATTAGCTTACCGTCCAGCCGGCCGCCACGGAGCCGACAATACCACCCGAAATCAGCATCGGGCGCAAGCCGCGGGTGCTCTTGAACAGCATGCCGCTCAGCACACCAGCGGTGATGGAGTTGGCAGCGTCGTGCTTGCCGCGGTAGTACCCAATCAGTGAGTTGAACATGTTGTAGACGATGGCGACGACACCCGCCGAGTTGCCCAGAAAGGGGCCGCGGCGGGTGATGGCGTTGAGGGTCGCGTTCAGGCGCAGCTTGGGCGGCTGGCCGGCCGACTTGCGCAGGCCCTCCTGCAGGCCCCAGGCGCCACCGACGGCGAGGCCGGACACGTACGTCGTGCCGGTGCCGTAGCAGAGGTCGTCGGTGAAGCCGCGCGAGGGAATCACCGACTGGCCGCCGGGCAGATCGTTGAGCGCCGAGTCCTCGAGCGACAGGTACTCGAGCGTGTCCTTGTTGAGGCCGGCGAGCGGGTGCAGCTGTGAGGGGTCGGCGAAGGCGGTGCTCTGCAGGAAGGACTCGACGCCCTGGCCATCGGTCGGGTCGTAGACGGCGGGCGCCGATGTGTATGTCGTCGTGGGCTCCTGGGTCGGCTGCTGGTGCTGCGGCTTGTTGCCGGTGGAAAAGGCGTTCCAGATGGACGACATGATGGGCGCGCGCGGGTATTAAGAAATAATTACAATGCAAGATATTAAAAGAAGGGGAAAATAGTACACGACGAAAGGAAAAGGAAAGGGCGTGTCGTCGTCGTGTCGCAGCTTGCGTGCAAATGCGATGGCGAGAATGGATGACACGGACAAGAGCGATAAGGATGAGAAGGGCTACAGTAGAAATTTTTGGAAGCGTTCCGAGCAGGCCCGCGATTAGCCCCCCCTGGTCTTGCTCGGCCGCGCCCCTGGCTGCCAGCACGCCAGCTTACCTGCGAACTCGCAGTGGATGCACGTGACGTCGAAAAAAAAAAAGACCACCATGAGCTGATGTGCAAAATTGACGGCAAACGGGACAATGGAAGGCAGCGCTCGAGATGAGGCTCTTTGGAAGAACATTAGCCAATGATGGATGGAATTGGTATTAGGATACGGCAGTTTTGTACAGCTTGCCGAGTATCCGGTTCCAGCAGAGCCGCGCGAGGACGTTGGCGCTGCTTCGGGATAGCCTCAAATTCTGGCATGCAGGTTTTACAGGCGTGCATCTCAAGACGGATGCACTACCCAATCCTCTCAATTGCGAGACAAAGAATCTACGTGGCATTTTTACATCTCGCACAAACTTCAAATCCTCTTCTCAAATGATAAAATGTCGGGATCCGCCCACAGTCAAACGCCCTCGGTAGAAAGGTGACGGCGAATGGCTGTAAAAAGGAAGGCGAATCACTTTACTCTGGGGGGCCGGGAACGGAAGGAGACGCACAGAGAATATGGCGTAACCCTCAGCAAGCCGCTATGCGGAGCCACCGTGAATTATTTAAACACTTGACGGTGTAGAAATAACCCTTACTGATGATAGATTAGAAAGAAGAAAAGGAAAATGAAAAGAGCAGCGGCGCGCAGGCTTTTTATTCTTCGAGGTTTCGCAGTGGGGCGCTACGCGCTAGTCTGCTTTGGGACGTTTTCGTTTTCTTCTGCCATCGTCAACCGACTGGAGCTCTGAGAATTCAGACGACCTCACGACCTCAGGCACGGATTTGCACAACTTTTATACATGATGAATGGAATTCTCAAATATCAATTTGGTACATAATCCCCAGATTATACATATTCTTTATGCGCTGTGCGTTGTGCGCTCGCAACGAAGGCAGCTTCTTCCGCCATCCACCTTTTTTTCCTCAGTAGCCAAACGCCAGATAAAACAATGATACCGCCCAGTGCCCTTTTTTTGTCATGATTTTCCCAAATTTCAGACCGCTATTAAATATTTCGTGCATACAAGTAAAGAGAGAAGGGTTGCTGTGGGTGAAAATGAACCATGCTGTCGGCATTTAGCGATGGTTCGAGTCGTTGCGCTGCAACAGAGGCCGCTGGTCCCAAGACCCTGCTTGCTGTTCGTTGCCATTGCCGTTGCTAGCACCATTGATGTGCGCGCTCTCGGCCACGTTCTCTTCCTCGTCTTCGGACGTGTATTGCTCGTCATCATTCTTCTTATAAATAAAGTACTGAGCAAAAACGCCAAAGTCCATAAAGAGCGTCACAAGCGCGCCAGCCAGCCAACTGAGGTTGACGAGCATGTATCTGCCGTAGATCCGGCCAGCCTCGCCATGCTTGCAGCGCTTCTCGCCACATTTAGGCTCAAAGGCAAAAATTGACATGACGTAGGTGATGTTGCCTAGACAAGCAAAGAGGAAGAATAGCATGCTCAGGCCGTCTGTCGTCTTGCGACGGTAGTTGAGAATCAGCTGGGGCATCCTCGACGCAATGTACGCCACGGCGCACAGGTATCCAAAGAACTGGCCGACTTTGTTGAAGTGCAGCTCGTCGTTGCTGTGCTCTGGCTTGTCGTTTCGCGGGCCCTTGGCACGCTCGCCCAGGAACCAGCCCAGAACACCAGCGGCACAGACCATGACGACAATCAAGGAATTCCATAGAAGGCTTTGAAGCACAGTCGGGGCTGGGCGTGGCTCTTTGGAGGCTTCGGGGAAGTGTGGCACAGCAGGTGAGAGGCCAGTCCAGTCAGAACCCCTGCGTTCTTGTTCGCCAAGGAGGGCGGTTCGCTCGTCCGGTCGGTTGGTGGGCTTCGGAGCGGGTGTCGGGTCCCTCCAAGTAAATCCACGATAGTAGAAGCACTGCAAAAGTAGAACAATGTCGGCCAGAGTATAGTAGATGGCGAGGATAATCTAGACAGAAAGTTGGAGTGAGCACGTGGCTTCATGGCCATGATCTGGAAGAACATACCATGGTGGGCAGGACGCCTTGCATAACAGCTCCGATGATGTTGAATACATCACCAAGCAACCAGACAATGACGAATTGAATTGACAAGGCATCTACATTGCCGCGCTGAAAATTTTGGATAATTTGAGGAGAGAAGACGACGACTATGAAAGGTGGTCAGTAGTGCAAATCGGACGGATCGACGAATGGCGTACCCCAGCAAGCAATGGAGATGGATCTAGACGCAGGTCAGTACACGGTAGTATAAATGCGTGAGATGGCAGAATTCACATACCCGCAAATGCCAGAGATGGCCTCAACATCGAGGTGGAAAGTCGAGGTCGGCGGCGCCATGACGTCGGATCGGCCGTGCAGAAACGGATCGTGAACGATGACGAAGACTGAAGCTTTGCTTAAGTGGTCATGCGAGCCCAGTTCGAAACAACGACGGCACAGAAAAAGGACGGAGGGGGAAAGAGGCGTCTAGGGAAGCGGGCGCGTGAATTGAATCATGCCCAGAGCAAGCAAATGAACGGACAAAGGAAGGGGGATGTGGGATGGATGGAAGAGAGAGAGCAAGCCTGGTACGGGCACGACGAAATCAAAAGCAGACGGCGATGGGGCGGGCGATCGAGAGTTGAAATTTCTGCCTTGCTTCCGTTTTTAGCGGACGTACCAGCAGGGGTGGGCAAGTGGTGGTGTCACTGCCAACTTGGCGCCAAATGATTGCGGCGGGCGTGCAGGTTACGGCGAATCTGGATTAACAAGCAGACTTTTTTATAATAAATTACATCTGAGTGACGATAAATAATAGTACGGTAATACAAAAATTATAACGGTGGCAAGAGGAAGCAGAGCCATGGGCCGCGGAAGCTGCCGGCGCTGAAACCTGCTGCAGTGTAACGAACGTGTCTTGGTGGCTGTCACTGCTGAAAGCGGGGGGGCTGCATGAGGTTCCAGCGCAGACAGGAGCTGTCTCGTGCCGCGGCTGACACCACTTTGTCAGGAAGCTTGGTTAGTCTGTGTGAATATTGCCAAGAGAAATAGTGCAAGGTTTGGTAAACAATTATTGACAAAGGAAAAAGGTCTTGACGATGCTGTCTAGGTGGGCAGATGGACAGTCACAGACAGCATGTAATTGATTAAAGCCAAGCAGCCAGACCAGCTTGGCTGCCTGCAGTTGTGAGCTTCGCCTGGAGACTGTAGAGGCGATTCCTTTGAAGGAGTGGGAGCTGGCTGTTCTTTTGAGCTTGTCCTTGTCGCAGTAAATTAGTTCGCCGGCCGCCACTGCCAGCTGGCCGACGCTTTTCTAATTCTCCCATCGGGCGCTATCACTCGTTAATGAGATATCTTCGGTGCCTGGCTAGTTAAGTAGTCGTTCCAAATTGGTTAGCCCGGACTTTTCACACTCGGCCAGCTCCCGCCACTATGACGAGCTAAACGTTACCAGCCCAGTACGTATCTGTATTATATCTTTACTTCGTCTACTTCCTCTTATATTCACTCTCATCCGGTTTGTTTTATGCTTTAATGCATATTTCTCTCAGTCGAGGGCGATCTTTCATGCGGTTCCCTTCCGGCCAGGATCGGAGTCTATGCACTCCCGCGTCCGACCCCGCGATCGGCTCCGACCAGCTTTCACACACGCCTGCCGCCCAATTACTCATCCCGCGGCCCCTCCACTAACAAAGTCCGCTCCAATGATGCCGTTATCATCCTCGTCTCGCTTCCTCGACCCAATTTGTTTCTTAAACTACCGTCCCTAGATTCCAATCCATTACATCAGTTTTCTCCCCCACGCTGACTTTGAGCTCTCTCTCTCTCTCCTGCTTGCCCACAGCCAAAGCTTCCACCCCCCCACCAACACAATGCCGTCACCGCCGGTCAAAGTGATGCTCCCCGTCAATCCCGCCCTGCAGGCCGACGACTCGATGCTGACGCGCAAGTTTGGCCAGGAGGTCATCAACTACTACTCGGGCACCCGCCTCAACCGCTACTCCTTCCTGCGCGCCGACGCCGCCTTTCTCCGCCGCGCCGCCGCCAGCCCGGCCGCCCGCTATGTCGCCCTCTCCCACCTCAACGCCGTCGCCGTCGACAAGTCGCAGCTCGCCACCTTTACCTTTGACGACGTGAAACCCTTACTCGGCGCGGAACCGGCGTTTACGCGCGACGAAAAGACGGCCGTCGCCGAGTTTGACTCGACGCAGACGACGCCGCTCGTCGTCTTTCTGGGATTGGTCGACGGCGCTATTGGCGGCGCAGCGGCGCAGGAGGCGGTGGAGGAGATGGAGTCCACCAACCACGGCACCGTCAAGGCGCAGCCGTACTTTGCGGTCGATGTGACGCCGCGCGACTCGTACAAGGAGGCGGCCGAGGCGTTTCAAAAGTCCTTTGAGGGCCGGGGACTGTCAGTGGAGGCCAACCCGCGCGCACTAGCGCTGCTCCCCGAACATGGTAAGCTGCACCGGAAGTTGTTCCGCCGCCCTGTGGTGATGAATTGCTGACATTGGAACGTCTCCAGCCTCCATCTACGCCCAAGCCCGATCCATGATTGACTGGAACACGCGCAACCGCTTCTGCGCCGGCTGCGGCAGCCGCAACCTCTCCATCCAAGGCGGCTACAAGCGCGTCTGCCCACCCGCCGACCTCCTCGGAAACCCTTCCTCACCCACGACCCGCGACGACTGCCCGACCCGCCACGGCGTGTCCAACGTGTGCTTCCCGCGCACCGACCCGACCATGATCGCGGCCGTGCTCTCCGCCGACGGCCGGCGCGTGCTGCTCGGCCGCCAGGCCGCCTGGCCCACCGACTGGTACTCGACGCTCGCCGGCTTCCTCGAGCCCGGCGAGTCCATGGAGGAGACGGTCCGCCGCGAGGTCTGGGAGGAGAGCGGCGTGCGCGTCGGCCGCGTCGTCATCCATTCCACCCAGCCCTGGCCCTACCCGTCCAGCCTCATGATTGGCGCCATCGCCCAGGCGCTGCCCGGCGGCGAGGACATTACGCTGCATGATAAGGAGCTCGAAGGCGCGCGCTGGTTCACCCTGGAGGAGGTGCGCGGCGCGCTGGCCCGCGGCGGCAGCGTACTGAGTGCAGAGGTGGCCCCGGAGCACAAGCCAGGCGAGCTGCGCGTGCCCCCGCCCCAGGCCATTGCCAATCAGCTCATGACGGCCGTGGTCGAGGGCAAGTTTACGGGTGCTTCCAAGATTTAACGTATTATTTGTAGCAGTACATGTATATGAACGAAATTTGCATAGAATGGTGTTAGGGGTTGGTTTAGCTGTTGATGCAGTGTTGATGACGATATGAAAAGCAATGCAAGCGGTACATGGAAGTAAAATAGAATGACATAGATATAATTTAGTTTACGTTCGGCCTATATGTCTCTTCATAAATAATTCAGGCTCTCAGCTCAATGAAAGACGCCCCTTCGACCTTGGGCGCCGCCTGCCACGCCACCAAGCTGCGCTCATACAGCGCCAGCCACACCGCATCCGCATTAATCACCTCCAGCGCCACCTTCGCGTCCGGCTTCTTGTCGAGCACGTCCACTAGCAGATCCAGAACATCGTCAAACATGTCATCGTCTATGCGCACATTGGCCACAATCGCCGTCAGCAGCGACACAGCCGCCGCCCAGATCCGCGCCGGCGACGCGTGCTGGCCTAAGCCCGACGACGATGACGGCTCCTCGCGACGGCTCAGCGTCGTGGTGCGCACATCCAGCCCCGAGTCGGAGCTCAGCGGCACCATGACGTCGGCCGACGGTCCCTGGCTCAACGTCTGCCGTGCGGCGCTCGGTGCGGACGATCGGCCAGCGGCGGTCGCGGCCGCGCGCTTGGCTTTGCGACAAAAGTCACGCAGGCCGCCGTCGTGCCACTCCGTCTTGAAGCGCGAGGCGAGGAAGTCGCCTGCCGCGTCGCAGAGGCCGGCGAGTGTGCTGCAAGCCTCCACGACAATGTACGGCTCGGGGTCTCGGAGACGACTGATGACGACGGGCCAGAGGGCGTTGACGAGCGGCAAGAAGGAGTCCTCGTCGGCGGCGAGTACGGAAGTGGCCGATTTCAGAAGTGCAAGCAGAGAACGGCGGAGTTTGGGTGTAGGCGACGTCAGATAGTACTGGGTTAGGCTGGCCACTCGGTTCAGTAGCTGGTATGTGGATGAGCTCGGCGGCTTCTCTTCGCTGGGAGGTTCGCCGCCGGCATCCTCCATGTCCTCGTCGCTCGTCTTCTTTTCGGGCTCGCCCCAAGGTTCCTGTGGGTGTCCCTCCAATGACTTCAACTTTCGCGCCTCGTCTTCATCGCGTTTCGCTCGCTCGTTTCGTTTCTCCAAAAAGTCGATTAGGCCATTCAGGTCTTCTTGTTTGGAAACCTGCTTCTTGTGATGAACTTCCCTCTTCTCGTGGTCTTTTAGTAAGCGCGAGCTTTCGATTTTGGCTCCTTGGTCAACAATCTCTTTCAAAACGTCGAAGAGATTCTCAACAAAGACCGGGTAGCCGTGGTAGTTGTCCAAAGCTGCGAAAATCGATTCAACGACGTCGTCCAAGAACGGAATCAGCCTTGGCCCAGCGAGGCGCACCATCATTGTCAAGACCTGGGTGGAAGCTGGTGATATATCGAGCGTGTTGAGACGCAGTGCCACGGAGCTAACCATGTAGTCGACGTTGCTAACAATCAAGTCTGAGACGGAATCATAGTGGCTTGCTGCAGCTACAATATTCAGTGTCGCCACAGCGTGTTGCTGGAGCTGGTTGTTATTTGAGCCCAGAAATGTGGCAATGGGGAATAATACGTCGATAAGCTCTGGTCGGAACGACTCGCCCGATCTCTGGGCTGCATATGCAACTGTCTCTAGAGCAAGGGCTTCTATGCGCCAGTCAACCGGAGACGCATCATTGTGCGCATCCAGCAGTTCAACGGAGAAGGAGTAGAGCTCGTTGAGTGCAGATTCGGTATTGTCTGCACCGTTTGAAACACCTGAAAAATCGAACAGTTCATCCTCGTCAGCAGAAGAGGTATGAGAGGCCTTGATTAACTCTAGAGATAGCCAGTAGGCCGCGACTTGGTTGTTACCAGTAGTGTCTCTCGCAAACTCCACCATGTCGGCCATAACGGATCCAGACTTGGACGTTGAGGTGACAGCTCGCAGAAGAGACATCAATTCGTTTTTCAAATCTCTCTGGCTCTCATGAGAAAGTAGAACGGGAGGGTATGATGTTTTTCCCGCGGATTTCACCATGGTTTTCGTTTCGAGAAGCTGAATCGGTGCGGCGTTGTCAGAGCTGGTGGCTTTGCTCGCCTGGAGCAGCGACGTTATGGTCTCACACATGGTGTTCGACAACGCGCTTTCCATTGTGCTCGATTCAATGTTGAGGCCTCTGAGTAATTCAATGCCTTTGGCAAAGTTGTGAATGGCAATCCGCTTGACGTCTTCGTCGGCAGACTGCATGTGTCGTGGTAAGCTCGACATCCAGCCGTACACTGTGGTTTTGATTACATCTAGTAATTCGGGATATACTCCAGCCAGGTGTGACACATTTGTCTCAGTGATTGAATCGTGATCGCTCGAGTCCAAGATGATGACCGTTTCAACCAACAAAGCCGAGCAGTTGGACAAGGTCTCATGGCATTCGTCTAATAGTGTGATGCAAAGATGGTTGAGCGCTTGTCTGACGTCTTCAGAGTCGTGCGCTCTAAGTCTCATCATGGTCGCTAATGCTTTTTTCACCTGTCCGACCGTAGCTTCGAGCCATGCAGGCCCAAGGATCTTGTTTTTGTCCTCATCTGTTTCGGCTGCATCTTTGCCTTTCTGTGCGAGAATCGATCGCGTGCGCATGTCGCCCAGGACTCTTGTCAACACCACGGTTGTAGCAGTTAGGCATCCTGCGAGGACAGCAGCTTTGTATCGCGCCGGCGTGCGGAGAACTACGGCAAGCTTTGATAGGGTGCCAGGAAGGAAAGTAGCCAAGGCACTGTGGTCTCTGATGGCTCGGTACAGTGCGATTAGTGACTTGATGGCCTCTTCTTGTATTTCAGGCGTTACGCCGTCTGCAATACCACCCAAGATAGCAGTGACACCCTGGCCCAACTGGGGGATTGCAGTAGGCGCAGCGAGCCCACCAGCGGCCTGTGCGGATCCTGTCGCAGCATCGAGAAGGGCTGTCAATGTGCGAAACGATTCCAATATCAGCTCTTCGGGTTTCGGTTGCTCTTTTTCGTCGCCGGGAATGCCATCAATTATGAAGATGAGAAGGGTGAATATCTGCTGGACCAGCGCAGGTGATATCCTGGAGCGCCAGCCGTGTGTGATGAGAAGTCGCAGGCAGCCGACGCAATTTTCCACAACCGGCATGGGATAGCGCGTCATTTGGCGGAATATATGAGATAGCGGGAAGAAGACATATTCAGCAAGCTTGTCGTGTAAGTCGGGGGATGATGACTTGAGGATGCCTAGGAGCGTGGCAGTCAGCGTCTGCAGCTCGCGAGCGGACACTGGTCCGTCATCCTCTCGGATGGTGAGGCGGCTGATTTCAACGCAGCACGGTTTTAGCTACAAGAGACATTAGAAAGCGGCCTTGTTTAGTGGTTTGCTACTCACCCGTTGAAACAGGGCGTTGGACGCCTCTGTGTCGGCGACGGCCTCCATGGCTGTTTGCTAGAGCTGTCAAGAGGCGTGCCGCCACATTTCCGAGCTGCAGCAGTTTGGGAATCTTCCGATGCGCAGAGATTAGTGATTTTTTAAGATGCTTTAAAATTCAGCAACTGAATTCCGCTGTGATGCACGCCCAGACTAAGGCGCAGAACTGGAAGCTTGCAAAATTGCGGGCGAATGAGGGAAGCTTCTCGACCCGCAACTGTGGGCGTTGGGCGCGACTGATCATACCTCAATGGGTTCGCCGACACTGTGGGCGAGCCCGCCTCTGACGGGAGCTTGCTTTTGCACAATCGCCCACCGACTTTATTTCTCACAACATTCCACCTCCCATTCGAAAATAAAATAATAAACGCTTCAAACAGTTTGGATTTCAAATATGGCTGCTCCAACGCCCTTTTCCGTCACCGCGCACCCATACAGATCCCGTGTGAAGGACTCGTGCGCGTACGAGCTTGGTTCAACCACGGCCAAGAACGCCATCCTCTTCGTTGGTGGTCTGTTTGATGGCCCTCACACGGTACCGTATACGCGAACCGTGGCCAAGTACATTGAGGAAGCCAACGACTTGGACTATTCTATTTTTGAGATTCGAATGCGGAGCTCCTTTACAGGATTCGGCATGTCGAACTTGAAGAACGACGTTGAGGACATTTCTGCCCTCGTCAAGTATCTCCGTTCTATTGGTCGTGAAAAGATTGTGCTGTTTGGACATTCGACAGGATGCCAGGTAATTTTTCCCCTACACTTTTCTCTTCTTCGACGGCGAGTTTGTAGCGTCTGAACTCTGACCCCGCCAGGATTGCATGGAATATGCCAACTACGAGAAGCACGGAAACAGCCCTGTGGATGGGTTTATTATCCAGGCACCCGTCTCTGACCGCGAAGCGCTGAAGAAGGACTTTGCCAATTTCGATGAGCTGCTAGCCCTGTCTGAAAAGATGATTGCCAACGGGGAGGAGAAGGAGTATATGCCCGCCAAGATGATCCCGGCGGGTTTCGACGTGCCCATCACCGCGTACAGGATGCACTCGTTGATTGCGAAAGGGTGAGTGCGCACAAGCCTGCCATTCAAGAAAACTACGCTCACAGAACTTCAGTGGCGACGACGATTATTTTTCGTCCGACATTGATGAGGCGACTCGCACAAAGATCTGGGGTCGCTTCACCAAGCCTATATTGGTGCTACACTCGGAGGAAGACGAATATGTGCCTGTGCACGTGAACCAAGATGTGCTACGTAAATTGTACCAGGGAGCCAGTGCTATGGTGAGCCCATTATCGGGCTCGATTCCAGACGCTACACATGCTGTTCGTGACCAAGATGGCCGTGAATGGTTGGCGAAGAGGGTCGTCAAGTTTCTTCAGACACTTCAGTAAAGCGACAACCAGACCTGCAGTTTTGGATGACAACGCGGAAATTATAGACATAGAAACAAATAGAAACAAAAATAATGTCTCATTACAAATCAAGCTGAGGTTGTCGCTTGAAAGAATAATGCCTTTTCGAGTCATCGTGCAGGGTAAGATGGCAGGCAGGCGGACGCGCGCACGGCGGAGCCCCGCCGAGAAAAGTCGCGACGAGCGGTCCCGCGCCGGCAGAAAGTGTCTGTCGTCACAAATTACTACCCCGGCTTTAGCGTCTTGTCCCCGAGCTAACAGCATGCCTCGATAACTTCCCAATATTACAGCACCGACAGTGCGACTCGCGCGCCGTAATGCCGGCGCTCTCAATGGATACAGCGGACAAATCCAGTGGACCTACAGCGTCCTTGTTAACAGCGAATGGGTGGGTGTGCTGCAGGCACTAGAGCTGTCTGTGGATCCTGTCGGAGGGATCTAGCCAATGATGTGGCCCCCTCGATGAGTCGCTGACAAAGCTCTTTGCCGTTCTACACTCGGCGACCCTACTAGGCTGTGATCCACCCGGAACGGATGACCGCTATCATTTCTATATTTCTGGTCTGCCTTTTTTTTTTTTTTACTCTCCGAGACGATTGCTCATCACCGCCGACCTTTGCTTTTCTTTTCTTTCGGTGACGTCTCGCATCTATTGGCACCTTCGTCGCTGCAGTTGCAAGTCAAAACGCCTTTGACTTGTCTCGTCACCGTCCGACGCTCCGCTTTCGGATCCTCGCCTGTAAACGGGAACCGCACCCGTTTATAGCATCGTCGTCCCTTTCGCGTCGCATCAACCATCGAGCAATGAACTGAGCGCTTCGACAACGCGACCCGACCATCGACTGCCGCGATGGATTATCCCAATACCCAGCAGCGCCTGCTGCATACGGGTTCCTTCACGGGCATCCGCCCAATGGAGAACCTGCATAGCTACTTCAAGCCCAAGTCCCAGCCCTTCTGCGCCGACCCCGAAGGTTGGGGTCCTCTTAGCCCGATTCGCTACGATTTCACGCCTTGCTTTATCGATGTCTGGATTGGCTCCGTCGCCGTCTTTGGCCTTCTCTTTGGTCCTCTCGCCATCTGGTATCTCCGTGGAAAGAAAGACAACAAGACGCCCAAGGACGTTGGCTACTGGCTCAAGCAGGTCCGTCGCACCGCTCCTCTGTGCTACTCGTCCCTGCATTCGCTAACATTTGACAGACCCTTTTCGGAGTTCTTACTGCCTCTGTGCTCGTTCAGCTTCTATTCCAGGTCCTCGAGGCCAAGCACGCCGACTTTCGCATCGCCACCACTCTGCTCCTCCTCGCGTCCTTTGGCGTCATCTTCTACATCCAGCACATGGAGCACACTCGAATTCGACACGCCAACGGAGTCGTCCTCTTCTACTGGCTCTTGCTCATGATTTCCCAGAGCATCAAGCTCCGCTCGCTCATCTCCCAGCAGCTCTACGCCCACGACAAGCCATACTTCATCTCCTACTGCGTTGGCTTCGGACTGTCCGCTGCCTGCTTCGCTGTCGAGTGGCTGTGGCCTCGCTTCGGCACCCCCAGCGACTACGCGGCCATTGCCGAGGAGGATGAATGTCCTGTCGAGTATGCGACCGTCTTCTCCAAGCTCACATTTTCTTGGATGACGCCCATGATGCGTTTTGGCTACAAGACGTACCTCACCGAGGATGATCTCTGGGCCCTCGCCAAGACCGACAAGACGAGCACCACCGGCGAGGACTTCAGCAACGCTTGGGAGCATGAGATGAAGAACAGACCCAACTCGCCTTCTCTCTGGCTCGCTCTCTTCCGTGCCTATGGTGGCCCTTACGCTGTTGCCGCCATCTTCAAGATTGGCAATGACATGTCTCAGTACATTCAACCCCAGCTTCTTCGCATGCTGCTCCGCTGGGTACAGTCTTACGAGACTGATTCGCCACAGCCTGTCATCAAGGGTGCCGCTCTCGCATTGGCCATGTTTGCTTGTGCCATCTTCCAGACCACCATGGTGCACCAGTACTTCCAGCTCGCCTTCGAGACCGGCATGCGCATCAAGGGTGGTCTCGGCTCCAGCATCTACCGCAAGGCGCTGAAGCTCTCCAACGAAGGTCGCTCTACCAAGTCCACTGGCGACATTGTCAACTACATGGCCGTCGATGCCCAGCGTCTGCAGGACCTGACCCAGTTCGCCCAGCAGGCTTGGTCCGCCCCCTTCCAGATCATCATCTGCATGGTTTCACTCTACAGCCTCGTCGGATGGTCCATGCTTGCTGGTATCGCTGTCATGATCATCATGATGCCTATTCAGGGATATGTCTCGAAACTCATGAAGAGGCTCCAAAAGGAACAGATGAAGAACAAGGATGCCAGAAGCCGTCTGATCAACGAGATTATTACCAACATGAAGAGCATTAAGCTCTATTCTTGGGGCTCTGCCTTTATGAACAAGCTCAACTACGTGCGAAATGAGCAGGAGTTGAAGAACCTCCGCAGAATTGGTGCCACCCAGGCCGTTGCCAACTTCACCTGGAACACTGCTCCTTTCTTCGTCTCTTGCTCGACTTTCACCATCTACGTCATGACCCAGAGCAAGCCTCTGACGACTGACATTGTCTTCCCCGCCCTGGCCCTATTCAACCTGCTCTCCTTCCCCTTGGCTGTGCTGCCCATGGTCATCACCGCCATTGTCGAGGCCTCTGTCGCTGTCGGTCGTCTTACCGACTTCTTCAACGCCGAGGAGATTCAGCCCGACGCCATCACCGTCGGCCCTGCCCCCACCAAGCTCGGCGAGGAGTCCGTCATTATCCGCGACGCCACCTTCTCCTGGAACCGCCACGAGGACAAGAAGGCTCTCAAGGATATCGACTACACTGCCTATAAGGGTGAGCTCTCCTGCGTCGTCGGTCGCGTTGGTGCTGGCAAATCTTCTTTCCTTCAGAGTATCCTTGGTGATCTCTGGAAGAACAAAGGTCACGCCGAGGTTCGCGGCAACGTTGCGTATGCCTCTCAGCAGACTTGGGTTCTCAACGCCACTGTCAAGGAAAACATTATTTTCGGTTACCGCTACGATTCCGAGTTCTACGAGAAGACTGTGAAGGCTTGTGCTCTTCTTGATGACTTTGCCCAGCTTCCCGACGGCGACGAGACTGTCGTTGGTGAGCGTGGTATCTCTCTGAGTGGAGGACAGAAGGCCCGTGTTTCTCTTGCCAGATCCGTCTACGCTCGCGCTGACATCTATCTCCTTGACGATGTTCTGTCTGCCGTCGACTCGCACGTCGGCCGTCACATCATTGATAACGTTCTTGGTCCTCGCGGTCTTCTTGCTTCCAAGACCCGTATCCTTGCTACCAACTCGATCCCTGTCTTGCGCCAGGCAAGCTACATCACCCTCATCCGCGACGGCGAGATTGCCGAGCGTGGCTCTTACAACGAACTCGTTGCCAAGAAGGGCCTTGTTGCTGATCTGCTCCGCACTGCTTCTTCCCAAGAATCTGGAAACGCCTCTGGTTCTTCCACGCCGCCGTCAAGCGAATCCACCATCATTGGCGCCGAGAGCAGCCAAGACAAGGAGGAGCTGGAGGAGGCGCAGGAGGACGTTCCTGAGATGGCTCCCATCAAGCCTGCCAAGATGGGGCTCTCTGTGGCCGACAAGGGTCGCTCCAGCAGCATGGCTACTCTGCGCCGTGCCAGCGCGGCCTCTTTCCGTGGTCCTCGCGGCAAGCTCACCGATGAGGAGATGGCCCCCAGTCGTCGCACTCAGCAGAAGAAGGAGTTTGTTGAGCAGGGCAAGGTCAAGTGGTCCGTCTACGGAGAATATGCCAAGGAGAACAACAGCATTGCTGTCCTCGTCTATCTCACATGTCTGATTGCGGCTCAAACGGCCAACATTGGCGCTGCCTTTTGGCTCCAGCACTGGGCTGACCAAAACCGTGAAAACGGCAGCAACGAGCGGGTCGGTGCCTACATTGGTATCTACTTTGCTATTGGTATCTCGTCTTCTGCTTTTACTGTTGTTCAAACCCTCATTCTCTGGATCTTCTGCTCCATCGAAGCCTCTCGCAAGCTGCACGAGCGCATGGCTAACGCCATCTTCCGCTCGCCCATGTCCTTCTTTGACACGACCCCCACTGGACGAATCCTCAACAGATTCT
This sequence comes from Paracorniculantispora psalliotae, assembly GCA_002796755.1. Taxonomy (NCBI): domain Eukaryota; kingdom Fungi; phylum Ascomycota; class Sordariomycetes; order Hypocreales; family Cordycipitaceae; genus Paracorniculantispora; species Paracorniculantispora psalliotae. The sequence goes on along the minus strand of PHFE01000029.1, from coordinate 1,089,433 downwards.
CCAGCGACATTTACAAGGTCGATGAGATCCTCGCTCGTGTCTTCAACATGCTGTTCAACAATGTTGCTCGCTCCGGCTTCACCATTCTGGTCATTTCCTACACGACGCCGCCGTTCACGGCCTTCATCGTGCCTCTTGGCCTGGCCTACTACTTTATCCAGCGCTACTACCTCCGCACCTCGCGTGAGCTGAAGCGTCTGGACAGTGTCAGCCGCAGTCCCGTCTACGCGCACTTCCAGGAGTCTCTCGGCGGTCTCACCACCATCCGTGCCTACCGTCAGCAGGAGCGCTTCCGTCTCGAGAACGAGTGGCGCCTTGATGCCAACCTCAAGGCCTACTTCCCCTCCGTCAGCGCCAACAGATGGCTGGCTGTGCGTCTTGAATTCATGGGTGCCGTCGTCATTCTGGCTGCTGCTGGTCTTGCCATCATTGCTGTTGCCAGCGGCTCTGGCCTCGGTGACGGCCCCATTGGTCTGTCGCTGTCGCAGGCCCTGCAGATCACCACATCCCTCAACTGGATCGTTCGCCAGACTGTTGAGGTCGAGACCAACATTGTCTCTGTGGAGCGTGTTCTCGAGTATGCTGCTCTGCCCAGCGAGGCCCCTGAGGTCATTGCCAACCACCGTCCTCCTGTGGCCTGGCCTGCCAAGGGCGAGGTTGAGTTTAAGAACTACAGCACTCGTTACCGCGAGGGCCTTGATCTCGTGCTCAAGAACATCAACCTGGACATCAAGTCCCATGAGAAAATTGGTGTTGTCGGGCGCACAGGTGCGGGCAAGTCGTCACTTACACTGGCGCTGTTCCGCCTGATTGAGCCCGCCACCGGCCACATTGGCATCGATAACCTGAATACGTCATCCATTGGTCTGCTCGATCTCCGCCGCAGACTTGCTATTATCCCACAAGACGCCGCTCTGTTTGAGGGCACCGTGCGCGATAACCTGGATCCTGGACATGTTCACGACGACACGGAGCTGTGGAGCGTTCTTGGTATGTCCACTCGATTATCATCTACCTTTTACTGGCTAACTTTGATGTAGATCATGCCCGACTCAAGGACCACGTCAAGACAATGGACGGAGGCCTGGAGGCCAAAATTACTGAAGGAGGTAAGCACACCCTGATTTGCGACTGAATATGATATCGGTGTGATTGGCTGCAACCTGCATGGTGATATCCGGAGCTGAAGACGCCTCTTACCGGGGTGGCATGTCACTGGCAGGCTGTCACTGTGGGCTGGATGTGATATTGAACGCCCGCCCGGTGGCCCGGAAATCATCACGCGACACATCAATGAAAAAATTCCCAACGGTTGAAAAAAAAAAGTGGCTAACAAATACTCTTCCTGCAGGCTCCAATCTTTCCCAAGGACAGCGCCAGCTGGTGTCGCTCGCCCGCGCGATGCTGACGCCGTCCAACATCCTGGTGCTGGACGAGGCGACGGCGGCCGTGGACGTGGAGACGGACGCGATGCTGCAGACGACGCTGCGGTCGCCCTTGTTTGCCAACCGCACCATCATCACCGTGGCGCACCGTCTCAACACGATCGTGGACAGCGACCGCGTCATCGTCCTGGATAAGGGCGAGGTGGTTGAGTTTGACACGCCCGCCGCGCTGTACAAGAAGCAGGGCTCCTTTTACAACCTGATGAAGCAGGCGGGTCTGGAGGTGGAGTGAGGCGGCGGCGGCGGCGTCCGGGGGGGAAGAGCCCAGGGAAAACGGGCGTGTATTGCTTGGCGGATGTGGAGTTTTTGTTTTGTTTACATTCAGACTGAATTGTCATTGAAGAAAAAGTTGTCTAATTTGTTGTCCTGATGGACACCTGTCATATAGCATTGTACAGAATGCAGTTTGTTTACACCCAACGTTGGCGCAGCACACAACTACCGTACAAGATGGTATGCGACTTGAGATGAACCTATATTTTTGTATCAAACATGTTGGAACGACCTAAGAGGTTGTGACGACGCCATCGTATTCTGTGAGGCCGAGACGCATTGGCTACACTGGTTTTTTATATATATATTTTATTCTGCAAGTTAGCAGGCTTCCAGCAATAAGTTTGTTTAAGACCAGACTTCGCCCGCTCGCCTTAGTTGAAGCTACCAACCCTAAAATGTTTTAAGCCCGCTGTTGACTCTGAAAACTGAGACAGTAGATTCAAAAAGAAAAGCGCAGCAGCAGTGGTAGTAAAATGATGGCGTCGCGGGGGCGCGGCGCCGACTGGAAAGCTATGCATGGATTCGATCTAGCGTTATTCAGTAGAAACCGATTCAGAAAGGCAAAAAAGCAAGGTTGGAGTGTGTTTGGCCCAAGCTCGTCGAGATGTCCACCGTCCCTTGCGTGATTTCCCCATATCTGACAACATGGGAATTCTGGCAGATTCCCATGTTTTTCTTTTTTCTCTTATGGTGTACGCCACAACCTCCCTTGACAAAGTGCCTCAATGCCAGCTTCTGCAATCGAACTATGGGATTTATTTAAAAAAAAAAAAAAGGATCCGGTGTTCTAAGTAGTGGTGGTGGCGGTGGCGACTTCTTGTCCTCCAGAAGTAGGGCTCTCGAATATCGCTGTATGTGCAGCCGCCCCTTCCAGCGCCGGTTGCTCTTTCAACGAGAATCGTAGATGAATAACTAAAGATATACTGCACATATCAGCCTGCCTTTAGTTAATGGCAGATCAGGTCCTGCATTGCTTTGACCAAGTTGGCAATCACGATCCGCCTCTACGCCGCAGTGGTTGCGGTGGCAGACCGCTCAAGGAAAAAGAAAAAAGGTCTCATCTCCACGGTGGGCTGCTTCTAATGGTCGTTTCGTGTTAGCCATATCTCTCATTATCTTATTCTCTGCTGGCTTCTCTGACCGGCCAAGGCAGGTCTGGATCTCTCTGGACGCCCCTTTGGACCCCTAAAACCTGTCCGATGGGCAGCACAGCCGCCAGCTAGCTTCATCGCAGAACGCAGCTCAGTTAGTCGGCGCCTTGCTTTAACCAGAGAAGACATAAACGCCGTGACGATCGTAACACACGAGCCATCGGAAAAAGCAAATGTAGTTGCTAGTGGTGTGAATCGCTCGTTCGCCCCCCCCCCGCTCGCGTCATCTGGGAACCCTTGTTACATGACAGCGACACGAGTCCGAGTTCAAGACTTGTCCTCTTTCTGGTTATAGACTCCGAAAGTGGCGTGTGGAATAGCGCAGCAAAACCATGACTCTAGCCCGCATTCTCATTAGGTTGTGTGAATAGTTGGCAAAAAAGCCGGGGAAATAGCGTCGTGCCAAAGGATTGAAAGGGAAAAAAGCAACCGCCCCCCCCAAAGGACCCTGCGTGCGAGCCCTGAATCTGGGATGGGATCTTGGTTCGTCACCGAACCTCGAGCTCGACCGCGACGTTGCCGCCACCATCACGCAATGCATCACGTGCAAGAAATAGCTGCATCTTGGAGGGTAACGCGATGTAATATCACGAGTATTGCTCAAGGCATATGTATTTCAGCCGAGAGAGCGAGAAAGACATTGCACTGAGATTGTTTCTTTCTTTTTCTTTTGATGACGCGCATAGCGGCCGGCTCTCGCACTGGCGTAGAGAGATGGACTCCGATGTAGGGCAATGCCAAGAAACTCTTCCACAGCATACAGTGAAAGGCGTTATTAGTGCCGCTCCTCGCTGTGCCACTGTTACAGGCCGGTGAAGCTGCTGAAGCTGCTGCACCCAAGTCGGATCTTTCTCTTCTTGTCACCATCAGCTTTCAACGCCAAAAATAGCTTCCATCTGAAGTCTGACTATGGCGCCTCATTTTTTAAAGCGCGACGTACTTTCGTCAAAGTCCTGATCAAAAAGTGTTTCCAAAAAGGTCTATCGCAGCGGCTGCCTCGTGTCATCAGCGACCTGTCCACAGACATCATGCCGTCAAGATGCTTACTCGGCCGCTGCCTCGTCTTATCGTGGCAACTATGTCTCGTTGCTAAAATTAATGTCTTTTCATACCGTCCTGCGACTTTCTTTCTATTCTGGTCTGCCATGTCTCGCGCTATGACCACTGCAGTCAATTTATTCGTGGCTGAGACAGAGGACAAGAAGCAAATATAGTTTGTCCTCACCAGTATACTTCAATGCAATACCCTGGACAGCGCTTGCCTAGCTTATAATACATGAGGTGAGAAGCGTTTGTAACTGCGCCTAGTAGAATATATCGAATATGATCAGAGCTACGTTGGGTTTGTGTATAGCAGATCCTTGTATTTTACAGGAAGGTGGCGAGCTGATGTAGTAGTGGCAATGGGGAGTTTGAGATAGTTAATTAGACATTGTCTAAAGAAGGTCGTAGTTACGGATTCGAAGGGGTAAGAAAGATGTATTACCACTATAGCCAGCGTAAGTATTTGAAGCAATACCATTTCGCTTGCTTCATGTTCTTTCGTTTCCCGCTCCGCATTTATCGAGCCAAGTGCGTCTACGCCAATTGATCCATCACAAATTTTCTCGACTATAGTGCCGGCTCGACCAGGTAATATATATTGTTTTCACTCGGTTATGGAAGCTAATACATAGATAGTTGCGATGAAGCCTTTATTCCCAATCGCCATGCTAATCACTGGCGCTATTGCCAAAGATGAGCCATGTGCTGATAATATTGACTGCCAAGAAAAGTGCCTAGAACGCAGATATCACATTGTGGCAAGTGGCAATGGGCAGTTCGGCTGCGTTCTCGGCCTCAGTCCCCCACCGCCGCCTCCAATTCCTCCGCCCAAGGACTTGACGGTGGCCACATGTACTGGCACCACGAAGGACACTGAAGCGGATCACCGCGCCACCGACAAAGCTTGCCGCAAAACCGCCGGCGACAGGTACCGCGCAAACCTGTGCTTTAAGTCGCTGGGGTGCGTTTTGAAGAATTACGAATACGAGGGGTTTGCATATTCCTGCAACTTATTTGGCGGGTATACGCCTCGTCAAGTTCTTTCTTCTGCTACGAAAGAAGAGGTGGCTGCGATGTGCGGCTACAGTGGGTCCAGGTAATTCCGAGCGCTCGCCACGCTGTTGATGTTTCCTCACGGAACATTTGCCTGGGCCAATGTTTGAGGCTACACGCAAGCTTCGCTGCCAGCTCCGCCACTCAAGATTATTACGAACTCCCTTGTTCGTTGTCGCAACTTCGCTCTAGGAAACTGGCTCGCCCTCTGTCTGTTTTTAGTTTCGATAGCGTACATTATTTAAAAGGAAAAGCGTGGACCTGAATGTGAATTTGAGCAAACCAATATGGTATCAACTATATCTAATTACAGTGAAAGGGGTTATCGCAGTCGCGCAGCTCCCTGGGTGCGTTGATTAATTCACGTAGCGAACATGGTGGGGCTGGTCACTGGTGAGCTCTGTACGGCGCGGTTGGTACCAAGCCTAACTCGCCTGCCAACCGGACACGTGCCCGCGGGCAACTCTATAAGCAGCGTCTCATTCCCCAACACAATATGAGGTTATATGCCTCTAGTAATCAGTATTTTAGTAGTGAACTTTGGTTCTATATAGCTGAATTTAAGCTTGAGGTACCTTTTCTAGGTGACTGTACCTATAACTCTAATTGCCTTTTTGCTATTCCTTATAATTAACCTAATTCTTTAGAAAAATGTAAGATTTGTTGATATGCTTATCCTACTTTCTTTATGAGAGTAAAGGCGATAAAATTAGTGGTACGATGTCGACGGCCGTGGACGCATGACTGTGCCCTCTGGTGTCAATAGTAGCAAGACAAAAAGTTGCAATATCAAACAAAACATATGTAAGGGCCAAAAAAGAACGAAAGAAACCCAGACAATGAAGCTGCACCCGACACAGTTGTTTGTGAATCGCAATGTCGTGAAACTCCACAAACTTTCAAATTCACAATCAATAGAGTCGTACACCAGTTTCTTGTGTCACACCAGCGCGCATCATTCACCAATATCTCTTTGTTGTCGTTCAGCATGTGTGTTGTTATTTGCCGCGGCGTACACGTACCACATTCGTACGACGTCTCTTTCCAAAGAGGAGTTTCATTTTGCAGCTAGTTTTTTGTTTCAATGCTCCATCCATTTTTTTTTGCACAATCGGCATATGCAGAGAGACAACCGTAGATGTAAGCAGCAACGCGGCTCATCCCCGTCACACTGCATTTTTGCACAGGGACTGGCGCGGTAACACGCCTGGCAACACGAAGAATACGAAACCGGCAGCACAAAAGATTTTTTTTTTTTTTAAAGAAAATAACGACTGGCTGACTGATATCATCTTGGTATACATGGATTGCCCTTGTACAAAAAACGCAATCAATCACACCCTCATACTAGACAGAGTCATGACTCTGTCCATCTTGACTCTCTATTCGCCTGCTTTTCCGAGCCTTCAGCCCAAAGGCAAATCAGGCCCTGTAGTTACCTTCCCTCCGCCCCATCTTTACTCTTTGCTTTCTAAACTAGGGTTCGCGTCCGTCCTAGCTCCCGTCCTCCCGCTGCCTAGCGTCCGGCGCTATTTAACAACAAGGGCGAGTTACGGGGAGAAAACAATTTCGCAGCCCGGTGCTGTTCAGCACGTCGTCTCTATCCAATGATACCTATTTTCGTTCGTGATGCAATGCGTTCTTTCTACAGCCACACCAGTAAAAGGATCCTCTTATTACCAGGTCCACGGCCTGTGGAGCGGCGGCCCCGGTACCTAGGAGGGTTTCTCGCTCCCCCGACTTCTACAGAGGGAAAGCAAGGGAAAAAGACGGCGTCGTCGACTTGCTCCTCCACTGGGGAAATTCGGCCTTTGCTCCGCTGTCTGCCTCCATCCCCGCGACGAGGCATTTCTTTGCAACTTGAGCACGTTCTGGTCGCCGAGCGAGATGGAGATGGGGACTCCACAAAGATACCAGTCGAAGGCAACTGCAACCCCTCCCATCACCTCCTCTCAACAAGCAACGTGTGCTTGCCTGCAAAACGGTGTTGCCTGTTGCCTTTTCCCGTCTTGTTCTGTTTCGCGCTCTATCCAGCTCTGTGTGACGCCCGTTGTATCGGCTCCGCATGGCTTGCTCAGCTCCGTGCCGATGGAGAAGAGAGGAAAGAAAGAAAAAAAAAAGGGCCAACGTCATTGTGGCGTTGATCAATGCAATGCCGTCCCAATTTATCCACCCGCTCGGGAAAATCTAGAAGCTGGGCCCTAGTTACCTTTTTTTTTTCCAGGTCACGCAATGCGGGCGTATAAATGCCATCATGATGGCCGGTTGGGGTTCCCAAACTCACGCCCTCGGTTGATTTTTTCGCGCTATTGAAGACGCAGTGAGCCTCCTAGTCAAACATGAGCCCCCTCCACTGGCCCGTCTCTGTGTGAAAATTCTCTCGCATCGCTTTCAGACAATAGCCGGCTCTGCAAGCCGGCACCGGTATCACGGATCCCTCTTCCGCGCCCATCTCCAGTGCCCGTGCATGTGCCTTGCTTGCGCGGTGATGGCCCGTTCCCTGCATCGCGTAGGTAGCTGCATACTGATACTTTCGTTCAAAACAGAGATGCTCACGCCGCCTCCTTTTCCCACCGTCCCGTCATTTCTTTTTATTTATCGGTGCTCAGGGCCGATAGTCTGCGCGATGCAATCTGCTCAAAACTTTCAGGGAGTAAAAAAAACCCGGTAGCTGGGACGAGTGGGGGTGCCAATCATGCGCATGGCAGTTGGCAGATATGCCGTTATCAATCTGACTCTCGCAAATCCAGATGAGCCTCGACTTTTGCCTCGCCCACTTGCCGTCACCACCCGTAGCTCACAGAAGCCGGTAGACATTGTGCGCCGTAAGAAGCAATTGCAAGCGCCTGCATCTCGATGGGTGTGACGTGCAGCTTGCCTGGAGAGCGCTCGGCCGGTGTTCCAATCGACAGGGCTTGCTGCATAGAAACGGTCCGGTGACCTAGGGATCAACTAATAACGTAAGACCGAGTATCGCAGCTTGAGAGAAAACAGGTAACCCGCCCCAGCTGTACTGCGGTCTCATCTTGATTTGCTTCCGCAACGATGCTCATGTTCGCCTCCCTGCAGCTTCGTGACGCCGTCTCAGATCGAATAGGTAGCTCCGCCACGAAAAGGAACCTGCATCGGAGCGCTATCTCTGGGGCTTGCCGTGCTTGATGCCGAGCATCATCTTGCCTACGAGGTCTCATATAAGACTACACCGAAAATCAGGTGTCTTATTTCGATTCATGCCAACAATCCCCATCATGGTCTATCCGTCCAAAGACATGAAAGAAGCAATGAGCTACCAGGTCCCTTTCGTTTTTTTCTTATAAACGCAATTGCGCTTGCCCACGTGCTCTCCTCTGGTGCGGACATCCTGGCTCGGGAACCCCCAGCACATCTATCAATTGACATTTGACGCAAAATCCACCGCTGCTGCCGTGATTCTTCCCTCTGGGTCTTGCCGTCGCATCCAATTTGCATTTTGCTTGGCGTCGCTTGTTTAAGCCCTCATCCGCGAGCTCGCCGCGCAAAACAACCAAAGCCAACAAAAGATTAGGTACACAACAGGGCCCGTTTACGGTCACCGACCCATAATCCAATGTCATGCATAGGCGTGCGAGGAACAAGTGGCTCCTGTTGGCACTTTTTGTGGCGACATTAATGCCCGAGTCCAGGCTGTGCGGGTGCGAGTGACACACCCGGCTTCCTGGGACAAGGCTAGGACGCCACCCCAGCCTGAAAAGTTTGGCCGAATGGCCAACATGATGGAAACCGCGATGGTGCTGCAACCAGTCAGTCGAGGCAGCCAGCGCTCTGGCACATGCTTGCATTGAGCAGGCGTTGTGCGTGCACGTGTCTCATGGCGCATCGTTTAGCTTGCGACCGCCTTTGATGCGCCGACGTGGGCTAAATGTTAGATTGCACCATCAAATGCCGACGCATGTCCTCTTGTAGTTGCATCAGCGGCACTTGAACGTTGTGTGTTGTATACCGCCTCTCTCTTGCATCATTGATTCTCAACTGTTCTTGTGACAAGATACAGATGTTCTTTCTGACAGCGTGTACTTGCCGAACGCCTTTCACGTCACTAGCTCCCCCTAAACGCTGCAGCGCCCTGTCATCGCACGGCTGTAATATGCCAGGCCAGTGACGATAACGAGGCAAAGGTACGCCTCTGCTTCTCGCAAATCAGGGCGCGGAGCGTACTTGTGAGATGTCGGTGTCTTTTGTGCGACAGCACGGTGAGGCCACGTCGACTTCTTGCTGCAACTTCCATATGCTCGGGCGCGTATCAACTTCATATCATGCGATCCGGGACTTTCCTATCCATTGCGCCATAATCAGTCCTCAATCTTCCAAACAACTCACGAGCCTAATACCCACAAGCTGAGCTGCGTACGGCTACTGTACCTGTTAAATGAGGAGATCAACTCCAACTCGGGCTTCCCCTCTGAATGCGGCGGCACACGTTGCGATGCTCTGGCACAAGGGCCTGTAATTGTGTGTGCATCGACCGGGATGTGACGGTTTTAGGAACTTTCTGCTCTGCATGGCAGCCGTAGATAAGGTGATCCCGGCACGTCGCAACACCCAAGCTCCATTGAATTCCGAACGCCACAGGATCTTGCCTTGGCGGTCGTTGTCATAAACAAAGAACTACCTGGCGGTTTCCCGTCTCTGGGATGATCTTGCTCGGCATTTCAGTTAGATTATGCCACTTTTCCCATCGCAACTTGGACAACGCGATTCAATCGCCACTCTCAAGCGAAGACAATTTTGAGCACCTGCCCTTTGCTAACGTTCCTAACTTTGCCGCTGATTGCCACACCTGCGCTGGAGTATCCATTTTCGAGTGGCACCCGCCGCTGAATCCATCGTACGATGGCCCTGGAGGCACTGAGAATCTGCCCGCCCCCTCTCCTCATGTGTCCTGCAGTAGCAGTATTCGCTCATCGGCAAACAACGATGTCTGCAACCTGGGCAGGCAAGCAAGAAGCCTCGGTCATCCGCGGCAATTGATGATGCAGTGCGAGATGTCGCATCCAGGCGTTGGAGGAAAGGCGGTGGCACGCTAATCTTACAGGCTGAATCGCGTGGCTTTAATTTACATTCTGATTGTTAAACCCGAGAAGCTCTTGGCCATTTTTATGGATGAATATGGTTAAGCGTCTTTCATCGGAGCAAAAGCTCAATCGTGCATCAGACGTCGTTGATTGTGTCCGTGAAGCCTGCTAGCAGGGTGTGCCCATAATAATAGAGTAGGCGCTGGTGTCTGCTAGAAAAGACAATTTCATAAACTCATAAACGGGGTAGTAACGTTAAAAAAATTAACTGTGAAATAGAATTCAATTTCCGCCAAGAGTGACAGTATAATTTGATATCACATTGCAAGAATAGCCGCCAGATTTCCGCTGCTGTCGCAGACCGAATCGAATGGTGCGATTGGGCCTGCGGGAACATCATCGCCAAGAGTAGAGCGACAGTACTCTCTATAACACGCGTGGCTCGTCCTCTGTTTCGTCGAAAGGAGACCGCAGACAATCTACGAGCGGGATTTACCGCCGGACATTTATTTGCAAGCTGCTGCGTTTCATTGCATTCTTTCAAGACCTCCGACGTGGCGATGTGTCTCTGCGAGATCGTCTACGCTAGCTGACAATGCAGCCGATTCAGGCCAAGGTAAACACTGTGGATGCTGTGGTCCCCTTCTTCCAGCGGAGGTCTGGCAGTGGTGCTGCCAGATTCAGTAACGCCTGGGTGCTGAAAGATCCTTGCAAAGCTGGCACAGGGGAGATCCATCTCGAGGAGTGCCCCTCCAGGCGAAGGCGTTGTTAGCTCCGGCGCATTTGAGCCAACGGCCACTTACTTGTTGCTTTTGTCCTCCATGCACGCCACGCTGCAGCCAGCCCTGCTGGCTGGGAAGATCTGGGGTTATTACTCGTAGGCAATTGGTGAGAGGGTGAACGGTGGCAGCTTGGCATGACGCTCGCCAGTTTGCAAGTGAGCAGCAAGCACTCGTGGCAGGGACGGCGTGACATGACAGCAACTGGTAATCTGGCATCGCCCTGAAGCTCTCGAGGTGAGCGAGCGTCAGAAAATTTATTCGAGGGCTCGGCAAACCAATTTGTACAGAGGGACGCATCGTGAATTGGGCAGCGCGTGGAGTGTGAGCCCATGGATACAGGCTACATGGATACGCCGCTCCTCGACGGATGAGGCAACGACTGGCCAAAGTCTCGCTCAAGCAGACACTAGGTCGTGTCTAGGCTGGGTCGGCCAAGACAAAGGCTCTGGCTGGCGTCATGTACGGCCGCTGGCCAGCAGAGGGATGGGGCTGCGAATACCCTCCGAGCTGTAAAGAGGTGGCTTTTGGGGCGGCAGGCATTTGGGGCTTGTGGCTGTCGAGGTGGTGTGCAACCATTCCGACGTACTGGGTTTAATATGTCTCGCCAACTGCGGGCTCTGGTTGGTAGCTCGTGTGGCTTCGTATGGGGCTGTACTATTACGCAACGACAACGCCCATGACATGGAGCAGACTACTGGAGCGGTGCTGTGGTGCCTGTTTCCGGCCACCAGCAGCTCGCGTGCTGGTAATAAGCCAAAGCTATTAAACTGGAGAGGACGACGGCGGCCGTGGTCGGAGAAGAATTCCGACAGCTTCAACGGAAAGGAACACACATTCCTCCGCAGCAGTGGCAGGTGGCCCGCTGAGAGGCTTCGAGTGCTCCGCTGTCCGTGGAATAATCTGAGCCTAGCGAGCAGCTCCAAACCCAAACGCCTTGTGGCAGTGCGGCTGGGAACAAACAGGCTAACAGTCTCCTTTGCTTTCCAGATTTAGAGTAGCGCAACGCTGCAAGAGCGGGATCGACGGTACAGCTGGTTGCAAGGGCGGGCCGATGTGGTGGGGAAGGCACAGAGATGGCGAAAGGGATTGTGCGATTCCGAGCCGTACCGTGTCCCACAGTTGGGTGCAAGCATGGACGCAGCAGCTAGCAAGCCAGTGTGCCTGTAAGGAAAAGAAGCAAATCGGCCAGCGTAGCTGGATGAAGAGGATAAGGCTAGCCGGCCACCTACTGGCTGATGGCAGTCCGGCGCTGCCCACAGGGGAATTTCCTCCGTTCCTAGGGCCGAATGAGGCAACGATGTGCCTGGGCAAGGGACACAGGACGGTTACATGGCGAGGAAGAATGCTTAGTGGTTGGTATCGTAATCACGGCGACTGGCCTGTAAGGGAGGTTGGCCACGGGCGAGAGGCGCCCGCTGAGTAATGGCTGGCAGCCACTTCTGGCGGAGTGGATGGGCCGCATGGAAGAGTATCCTCATATAGGTGAGATATAGACGCGGCTGCACTTTGGGGAGCTCCAGATACAGCCGGCTTTTGTATCGAGTATTGCTGACTCAGTACCGCTGCGCGTAGATCAGTTGGTTTTGTGTCCTATTGGCAGCAGTCGTATGCGGTTGGGTTGTACACAGATCGATGGAGTCAGCCACCTTGGGAGCGCAACCTTTGCACTCTTGGTTGCTCCAACCGAGCGGGCCTAGCGTGCAGGAACTAAACCGGGATGTTGGCTGAGGTCGGCGACCTCAACAACGACGAAGCTCCAGGTTGCATTAGAGTGTATCAATGCAGCGTGTCGATCGATGCAGACGAGGCCAACATGGGAAAGTGGCACAATGCAAAAATGGCATGTCTGAATGCCTGCGCGCAGAATGAAGCCGTCGCAACTTGAATCTAGCGTGCCACTTTGTGGAGGCTGGTTGCTTTTCTGGTTGAGCCAGGGCGTGTGTTATTAGTCCAAGCGTAGCGCAATGGTTGAGGTGTAGCCTGAGGCCAGCATACCCAACCGAGCGAGTGCAGATGGCCAACGAGAGCCAAAGGTGAAAGTGAGATAGTGTGAGTTTCAGATTATATTACATCGAAACAGAACCGAAGCCGGAAAGACGGATGGAAGACGTCGTCGAAGGATGAGGAGCAACGCAAACGCGTATGGTGGTGCCAGCCAGGCAGAAACACAGTCTCGGACCAATGTGCTGCGAGTGGGGTCGGCGTCCGCGAGCCAGTAAAACAACATAGGAGACGAGGGGAAAAGCAAAGTTGGCTCAGGCGTCGGATTTAGGATCTGCGCGCGCGGAGGGGGCGGCCGATGCGTGAGGAAGAGGTCGCAGAACAAGATCAGGGACGTGGGGAAGCAAAGGGGAAGCATAAGGGTATGGTGACAGGTGGCAAGTAGCTGCTGGGCAAAATGTGGTGGCAAGGTACTTGCTTAATTAAAAGCTGTCAGCTGGCGGTTGGCAGCTGCATGATGTTTTACTGTTCAATGTGTGGCGGCGGTACCTTGCGTGTTGGATGATTCGTCTGTTGTCTGTACCTCCAAGCCACAGGCGGCAATGACCCGATTCATTAAAGAGCGGGATATCGAAAGAACCGGATTTATACGAGGGCGCAGATGAGCGGCCTTGTCGGAAGCAACGGCCAAGTCCTTTGGTTTCCAGCAGCGCTCGAGGTGCAAACAAGGCTTCGGAGACATAGTGACGACAACTCGGACCGGCAATACGCCAGCGCAGGCAATTTTTTGCTGTTGTTGGTGCCATTTAGTTTGGCCCTTTTCAAGTCAGTACCATGCTTAGCTTGCAGGTTGCTTACTGACAGCCCAGGGTCACCAACTGCTCGTTTACCAAGCGAAGGCCAGTCCAGTTGACCGTCCGCCAAGCTGTGATGGACATGGGCCAGCACAGAGCGTTGCGATTTCCATTACAACGCTTTTAGGTAACGTCGAGCGAAGCCTACCCGCATCGACGATTAAACTGCGGATTCGAATACTATCTCTTTCAGCAGAGTAATTGTGTGGGCTACGACACCATCTCGATGCCCTTTTCTTGTTTTCCAGGGGCTGTTTAGCACGGCCATGGGGCCTACAATGCACGAGTTACCATGCGCTAGATCACGCTACAAGACGCTACAAGACACTACAAGACGCTACAAGACACTACAAGACACTACCAGAGGCACCAAGCAGCAGCAGAGGCTACATCCGAGGCGAGACATACCGCTGAGCAATGCATTTGGCAGCTGGTTGTCGAGCCCGGCAGCCTGGCACCGGGGCATGGTCCCAACTCGGCTAGCAGCGCGCCGTCGCAGTGCTAAGGAGGGCCTCATCAAGCACCTGGCAAGTTGTCATGACCGGCCGGAATGAGCTCACTAAAAGCGCCCTCCAAGTTATTACCCAACAAGCGAGCCCTTTTTAGGCAGTCAATATGCGTCTGCTAACAGTCTCGTTAGTCGCAGCCTGGCGTGCGAGGGCCGACGTTCCGACAGTGGGTGTTCATGGAACCAAGGAGATGGGGTGGACAGACGAGATGAGCAGCTACGGCGAGAAGAAGAGATGAATTCTCACTAATAATCTGTTTCTGGACAAATCCAGGCAACGGACGAGCGTAGCGGGCCTTGGAGGCTGGCGCTGGGGCTAGGTTGATTGACTGTTACTAGGCCACAAATATGTACGATGTCTGGTGCATCTAGGGCCCGGGAGGATCGACGCCAGCCAGGGAGGGAAAGAAACGCTCTGGGCAAGTCCAGATGGGCGACTCGATTTGGGATGATGCGACACGGGCGCAGCGAGTCGGAACAAGAAGTATGAAGCAACAAACTGTATATCGAGTCTGGAAAATTGCCCATGTGTCACGACATGGTAATCGTACGCACGCGCAAAGGAAAGAAAATGAGCCAGTCAGGCTGCATATTGTTTGGCTACCCGCTGTAGACACAAATCGGAGAAATGGTCCAGCATCGTGCCTCGCCGTCTCGATCCAATGGCGTGGCACGTCGGTCATCTACGAGGGCCGCGCACCACATTCGACAGCGAGTTACTGTGCTAGCTGACAAGTCTAGTGCCCGCCGCTAGGGAACGAGTCGGGCGGGCTCGACGGAAGACGCAGGCTACTGGCCAGGTTCGTTCAGGTCGTGTAAAGATTTGATGCACAACACCACTGATCACACGAGTCACGAACATGACAATCACAGAGACGCCGTCTCATGTGTTGGCAAACCAAACAAAATGGTGCAACGAGCCATTTCGTGACTGGCTCGTATTTCTGTGTGTTGCAGACTATTATGTCACGACAGACGAGCACAGCATTCCGCAACTACGATGAAGCCAAAATGGCGGACAGAGGGCGCATGGCAACGAAGAAGAAGAAGGGCTATCGTAGTCTATTTAGCAGAAAACTATAGCCACAAAGGCTATACACAGTGATGCAGGCGTTCCAAAAAAGAAGGCGTAGAGGAGGCGCTGGGCAGGGTATGCCACCTCCACAAGTGAGTGGATTGGTTCCAGCGCTAGAGAGACAGACACACGGAGTCGCACTCGAGAGACATGCAGCACGCTGGTGGCTTTTTAGGGGCTTTTTAGGTGCTTAGGGGCGTTGGTACGTGAACATCATTTCCAGATACACGTTTAACGCAGGATGATGGACGACAGGCATTATGTGCGGTTGGGAGAGTGCGAGTGCAGCAGATCCCGGGGACGGACTCGACGGCACCGCATCGGCATTGGCATCGCCGTCTGATCAAGGCTGGGGGTAAGAGAAGTGACGAAGAGGGCTTGTATTTTGAAGATTTTATGAAGATTTGTTTTTCTTGAATGCAAAGGGGATTTCTTCTGGCTTGATACTGTCAAAGGTTGAACATTCCCGCCCAACGATGTCTTGCAGTGATTGGCTGGCCTTGCAGCAGCCAGACTGCGTCCCCCGGGTCCAGGCACAGGGAGGCACGAGCGCTGACAGGTGCCAGAATGTCGCTGTACTTGGGTCTGCCAGGGACTGGAGTCGCCAGCGCCACTGGCAGCTGCAGGTGGGTTGCAGCGGCCTCAGGAGAGTTTGGCCGAATAAGAGAGTAGAATACACCATGGGAGATGGAAGTAAATATAAAGATATTATACAAAATGTTGCGAATGACTAACAGTGCGAGTAAACGAGCAAGATATCAAGAAATAAAATTCTACAATTAATATTCAATATTGCCAGTGTCTTGCACACATCTCGTCTGCTGCCATGTCTCCTCGTCCCCTCTCTCCACCTTGGCTTGGCTTTGGCCGCCTGCCAGCGCTAGCCTCCATCTCCACCACTCACCACGCCTCACCACCTACCTCTCTCTCTCTGTGCTTCGGCCGCCCCCAGCCAGCAAGCCGGCCGCCAAAGAAAAAACAAAATAACCCAAGAAGAAGGAAAAAAAGAGCGACTTGCAGCGTCCATCCATCCCACTTGCCGTCCGGCCGCACCCCCCTCGTTACTATCCATCCATTCATCCGTCCAATCCCTCGACACACCACCAAACGAACGACGACGACGACCACCGCCACAGCGACCAAGCAAAGGCATCCATGATCCATCAATGACCCTCGACGCTGATGTGCCGTGTCCTTGGCCATCATCTTCCACATGCAGACTAATACAACAAAAACGCCTCCGAATAGCTGTCCCGCCTCCCAGGGTCTGCTGATCCCTGTAATCCCATCGACGCCGCTTTGCACATCGTGTACTCGGACATTTCCCTCGCTGGCTTCACCTGCCCGGTTGAGCCCATCCATCTCGCCCGCTCTTCGACTCCATCAAAACCTTGGTCCTTGCTACCAGTAGTGAATAGCAGCAACGCATTCGGAACTTGGGGGACCCCCCCTCGCCTCAGCCGTGGAGCGAGCTACTCCGTGGAGTCGTGGGACACTGGGCTACTACCAAGTCCACCACCAAATGAAAGGAACCAGGTAAACTATACAGTTCCTAGCTTATTGCACCCCCCTCCCTAGTCCCCTCTCCCTAGTCCCCCCTCCTCTCCTCTTTGCCTCCCCATGCGCCGACGCCAAAATAATAATAATAATAAAAATAACCAAAGAAATGCCAAAACCCCACAATACTAGGTGATGATTGAGCGATTGGCCGCTATCCCACCCGTCCCGTCCCCCGTCATCCACTTGGCTGCGACCGCAGCTAGTCTTTCTTGGCTTGACTTTACTGGCTACCTCGATGGGCAGCATGTTCTCCCGACCGTTCTCCGTTCCGTTCGCACCGCCAGCCGTCTGCTCTGCTCTGTTCTGTTCTGTTCTGTTCTGTCTGGGTCGCACGCACTTGGACTCTCTCTCCCGACCAGCGTGCGACGCACACAACATCCTGTACCCAACTAGACTGCGACGGACGCATTCTGGTGCTAGTGTTCGGCTTGCTTGAATGATTGTGCTGCTGCTGCTGTTGTGCACCTCTTGCGCTCACCCGCTTGGGCTCTTTCAGCTGGCAACCCAATCTCGCCTTGCCCGTCCTTGTCCCACGTCGTGTCGTCGTCGTCTTGTTGGCGTCGCATGCTGAGCCACGCAGCCTGCAGTCTGCTGCCACCCGCTGATTTAGTGCCACTGTCGCTCGCCCACCACATCGGTTGTGCATAATAATCCTCTCCAACTCTTGTGCAGCTCATCTGGGTCATACCCGCTGGTCCAGCTGCACTCGCTGCTCTCTTTACTTCTTACTTCCTTGCCCTCTCAATATCGTCATCACGGTGCTTAGCTCCTCCGTCCTGCCGTCCATCTCGTCGCTATCTTGCGCTGTCGCATCCTCTCTCGATCGGCCGCTCGACACTTGTTTCTGGACATCCGATTGTTTTCTCAACAACCATCCCGGCTTCGCTTCAACATACTCTTCGACCCTCCATCGCATAGGCGACTGGCCCTACCGCTTCTTTCTGCTGCGACCCTGCTTACCGCCTCGGCCCAACGATCTCTGCATCGCTTCTCTTGGTCGCCTTGATACTGGCCCCTGCACCATTGGCCACTGTCCCTGTCCAATCTACGGCTTCTCCGCCTTTTGATGTCTCTCTAAATCTTCTCAACCACCATTTAGCTTGCCCAGGCGCGTACCTGTCTCGACGTCGTCCCAACTTTAGAGTGCCATCAGAATACACATCTCCTCACCGGCTCTTTTTTTTATTCTCTGAGCAAAGAGACGTGTTCTGCTTCTGACCCCGTCTCGCCTCCGTCTTTTCCGCACGCACGGCAACTCGCCGTCGTCGTCCAAGACACCCTATTCCCACAGACTCACACACTGTCGGAATAAAAAGAAGTTCGGCTACTTCTCTCGCTCCCAC